>CAXIVM010000522.1:119598-185881 GCA_964035705.1 Porites rus | reverse complement strand
CTAAACCCTAAACCCTAAACCCTAAACCCTAAACCCTAAAACCCTAAACCCTAAACCCTAAACCCTAAACCCTAAACCCTAAACCCTAAACCCTCAAGAGCTGGATTAAATAGAAGTTATATAGAAAAGTTAAAAAACAAAACTTTTTAGAAAAACTTTTTAAGACATAGACACTATATAACTTCTATAAACCCTAAACCCTAAACCCAAAACCATAACCCCTAAAAACCTTACGGTTTCAAAGCCCTGGCTTTGGACCTTAGGGTTTCAAAACCCTAACCCCTAACAATGTTAGGGTTTCAAAGCCCTGGCTTTGGACCTTAGGGTTTCAAAACCCTAACCCCTAAAAGCCTTAGCTTTGGACCTTAGGGTTTCAAAACCCTAACCCCTAAAAACCTTAGGGTTTCAAAGCCCTGGCTTTGGACCTTAGGGTTTCAATCCACAAGCCCTAAACCCTAAAACCCTAAACCCTAACCTGAACCCTTAAGGGTCTCCATGCAATCCCAACCCATCAGGTTACCAGGATCTCATTTCTTTACATTTGGTGGTTGCATGTGGTGGGCATTCAATTGTGCACCCACAAAGATCACAAGTCTGTCAAGAAATACAAAATCTTCGATCTGGAAAATAGTTGGCAAGTATTAGTAGTGCACCCTTCAAGGCACCTCTTCACCCACACCCTCTCTCCAAATACTCAGGTTTCAAAGCCCTGGCTTTGGACCTTAGGGTTTCAAAACCCTAACCCCTAAAAGCCTTAGCTTTGGACCTTAGGGTTTCAAAACCCTAACCCCTAAAAACCTTAGGGTTTCAAAGCCCTGGCTTTGGACCTTAGGGTTTCAAAACCCTAACCCCTAAAAACCATAGGGTTTCAAACCCCTGGCTTTGGATCTTGGGGTTTCAAAACCCTAACCCCTAAAAACCTTAGGGTTTCAAACCCCTGGCTTTGGATCTTAGGGTTTCAAAACCCTAACCCCTAAAAATCTTAGGCTTTCAAAGTCCTGGCTTTGGACCTTAGGGTTTCAAAACCCTAACATCTAAAAATGTTAGGGTTTCAAAGCCCTGGCTTTGGACCTTAGGGTTTCAACACCCTAACCCCTACAAGCCTTAGCTTTGGACCTTAGGGTTTCAAAACCATAACCCCTAAAAACCTTAGTGTTTCAAAGCCCTAGCTTTGGACCTTAGGGTTTCAAAATCATAACATCTAAAAATATTAGGGTTTCAAAGCCCTGGCTTTGGACCTTAGGGTTTCAAAACCCTAACCCCTAACAATGTTAGGGTTTCAAAGCCCTGGCTTTGGACCTTAGGGTTTCAAAACCCTAACCCCTAAAAGCCTTAGCTTTGGACCTTAGGGTTTCAAAACCCTAACCCCTAAAAATCTTAGGGTTTCAAAGCCCTGGCTTTGGATCTTAGGGTTTCAATCCACAAGCCCTAAACCCTAACCTAAACCCTTAAGGGTCTCCATGCAATCCCAACCCATCAGGTTACCAGGATCTCATTTCTTTACATTTGGTGGTTGCATATGGTGGGCATTCAATTGTGCTCCCACAAAGATCACAAGTCTGTCAAGAAATACAAAATCTTCGATCTAGAAAATAGTTGGCAAGTATTAGTAATGCACCCTTCAAAACACCTCTTCACCCACACCCTCTGTTTCAAAGCCCTAGCTTTAGACCTTAGGGTTTCAAAACCCTAACCCCTAAAAACCATAGGGTTTCAAACCCTAGCAAGTGCAATAATCTTAAAGCATATTACGATGCTGTGCCCATAGCTAGCGTATTCGAAAGGGTACCTATGCAGGATAGAATACTTTATTGCGATACATGGCGAGTTCAATATCCAAGAATCGAAAACATGCTCGAATATACGATCATTTTTATCGGTTGCACCGATTCCGAGACTAAACGAAGCCTAAGCCAACTATTACCCATGCCTCGTAATATTTCGCCCGAGGTGGAGGAATATCATGGATATGCATCGGGTTTACGCACTTTCCTCCAGGAAAGGCAACCCTCACGCCCGGGATGTAATCTAACACAAAAGGCTCATGTCGGTGGATCCCGCCTAGACTTGGGACCAAGAATTGCAAATCTATGAAATTCAAAAGAATAAGGAGCGAAAAAAATAGGGCTAGGCATACTCCGAACACTCAAAAGCAATTCATGGCAAGAAAAAGGAAAAAAAAAAAAAAAAAAAAAAAAAAAAACCATGCCCGATGCTCCCTTCCTTAATCTTCAAATAGCGCTTTTCCAATTTATTATTCGATATATATATATAATTTCTAAATATACAAAATAACAATCATACACATAAAACCAAATGTTCTAAATATATATAATTTAATATATATTAAGAATTTTTAAACCAAATATCCATTAAATAATATATATATAAATCTATATTCGGCAAATCAAAAAAATCTTCTATAATGTTAGAAAAATTTCCGGAAACTAAACATTATGTAGATCGTTAATATCAATCAACATATAATATCCAAAAATACGTCAAAATACACAATTTTCATCTTCTTTGCATAATTCAACATGCATTATGCATTCCACTCTTCTTTTCATTCTTCTAGGCATTGTAGGCACCCTAAACCCCACCCCACGTCCTCCGCCAGAAGAATTAAGAACTAGGCATGTGAAATGGCCAGGTGATACTTATCGCATTCTCGATTTACCGCATGATTCCAAAATTATGTAATTAGATGCTTTCGTCACTCAATTCACATTGAATTGGCCCTATTTTGTGTGTTTTTTTTTGGTCACTGCATGTTTTGTTCATACACTTCCTGTATCTTATCTATCCCTTAGGCACTCCACCTACGTGGAAGGGCTTTGAGGGGCGGGATTCGTGTCCGCAAGTTGTGTGTGGTCGATCGACATTGTTTGTCCCAATCATACTGGAGCGCTGCGTGCCACCACAAAAAAGCAGTGTAATTTGTTTGAACCACCTTGAAGCGCTTGCCAGTTTGCTGTTTTTTTGACGTGGTGTCACTCTTTGTTTGTCAAACGGGGATTCAATGCTTCAACATGTCGGCCTGACACAGGCACAGGTCTGAGAACGAGAACACGGACGTCCCACTACGTGCTATCATCTTCCAATTCAATGTTCTTCTCTAGAAAGCACGGCTCAGCAACATGCGTTCCGGAAAAGCATGCGCTTTGCGTCCTGGTGAAAATACATATATAAGCTCCTTTTTGCATCTCGCGGCCACTTCCCCAATATGGCACACCCAGTGTGTGACCCACCCACTGCCTGGCAAACCCAAGTGCTTGGCACACCCTAGGTGGGGGCCACGTGAATGGGAACTCTGTCTGATGCTGGCAACCAGCAGGAGACAGATCAAACCTGATTAAACAACTCTCGACCGGGCACTAGAATTGACATTGCCATAGCAACATCCGTGACGAACGTGATTTTTTTTTGATGTCGGCACTTTGTTGTGGAACTGTTGGCTGTATGCAACTCATGTGCCGCAGTGCCGCTGATTGCAGCAAACTCGCTCTCAGCTCCACTCAGCTCCACTGCTTCCTGAGGCGAGTACTTTTTGCAACCCCCAATCCCGCCGAAGAGGCTCTTGAAGTGTGAGCAAGCATCCAAACTGAGTTTGAGCCAGCAAGTACAATATCAAAAAGTCATAAATAATCTGCAGTACATTGGGCCTAGCAAAATCAGAAGCAAGCGCATAGCGCATACATCAGAATTACTCTGTTGCGCTGCTTTCAGATTTAGAACTGATAGGTTTATCGGCGTGGCTCATTTGTCTCAAGACTCTCGGGTTTGTCTCAAGACTCAAGCTTTCATGGGTACCTGGCATAGCATCTGTCTCATCCCGTCTCACCTCAAACACTCTCAATTCACTGACACGTGCTGGCACTGTGCATATGCAAGAAGTGCTCTTCCAAGCGACTACTCGACTCTCTCTCTCTCTCTCGTCGCTCGGCCTGCAAGTTCGTCAGCAAATAGTGTTCGGCTCACCTGATGACACATGACTTTGAGAGGAATTGCACTCAGAAATCACAAGGAATAACTTCCAGCGAGTCTAATTCACATTCCAAGTACAAAACACAAATGCAAATGAAGTACTTGAAGGATGAAGGCACTCACCTTCGTGCTCTCGCCAAGTCTTGCATGCCTGCAGTTTGAGTAGTCCCCATGACCATGCGCAAGCTGCTTGGTAAATTGATGTATATATAAATTGATATCGTTTCACAAAAGTCGAACCAAATCAATGCGAAGGGTTCTTCAAGGAAACTCCCCCCGCCATCTTGAAAGAATCCTAACTTTTTCTGGGGTTGTCGGGCCTTACCTCTCCGCAACAGGATCGTCAAAGCGCTTCTTCTCTCTTAAATCGCATGGTGGTTTGAATCGCACAGCCTTACAGCCAAATCTAAGGATCCGACCCTGCGGGGTCCTGGTGGCACAGGTTTCTCGCGGCACTTCGCGAATGAAGTCCGTGAACAAATTCAAGTGATGCAGTGGAGTACTGCTTCATCAATGACCCCCTGTATTTGTACTGAGACTCCTGGCCTGCAAACACAATGCTGCAGGATATGTCCTTGACATGCAGGAATGCTGTGTGGATTGCTTGTGCGGCTCCTTTACTCTCTCATGTGCTTTGCTTGACGTAGGATAAAACAATCAGCCAGCCTTTCACCATGCAAAGGAACAAACGCCCGTGCCTTGCTCGAGTCCGACGCGGGAAAAACAAATCAATTGGCTGTTTCACATCGTTTCGCATAAACTCCTTCTCTCACCATCCAGCCTCGGGTCTGAGCTTCGTCAAAGGTGAATTTGATGCCTCACCAAACAGTTGGCTTCTTTGGGTGGATGCCTGCATGCTTGACCTTTTACAGGACTTTCATGATTGCTAATCTTCAAGTGACTAGAATGTCAGGTTCGTGGTTGCCTTCCTTGGGAACTTTTTGATGGCACCTAAATACACGGTTTTTGGCCTCCCACCTTTGTAGGAATGTGTTGCAGGCAATTGGAATCGGGGCGTCCCGGCAGCATCCTCTTGGGAGGGGGCTGACGTCGTGGAGTGGTGGCGCAGAGCGCTTTTCATGAAGGCTCAAGGAAGCGAGCAGCGTTGAGAACAGCAATGTGCAGATGACGGAGGCAGGGTCAGAGCTCAACGTAGTCGTAAAGGAAGAAGTATATCGAAAGGCAGCTTGCAGTCTCGCTGTTGTGGCGTAGCATCGTCCAAGGTGTCCGCGATAGGAACAGGTTAGCGCGTGGATATGGAGGCGACTCGTAGGGCTCACGGGCAGGGGGCTCAAGCTTCATGGTTGAACGGGTCGAGGTAGCCGAACGGCGTGGCGAACTCGGAGGACGCTGAAACAGCCAAGCAACAAGGCTTGTTGTCGAAGACGGAGAAAAGTGGGAAGATGACTTCGAAGTTCCTCCAAGAAGCGGACGTCGTCGCCCCGCAAAGAAGCCAGCGACCAGAGCCGAAAACCTCATTCTTTTTGGCCGTCGGGCCGTCCAGATAGACAGGAACCTGTGTAGAGCAAGTTTTGCGTGAAGTTTATCGAGAGGCGGGGCCGTGAAACAAGGCATATATTATATATATAACCAAACGTTTACACATCCTAATATGGAGACGGTAGGCTCCTAGGGTGGATTACAGTGGAAGATGCTAAGCAAAACGTTTTTGGTTTTGAAGCGGTGTGTTAGAGAAAGCCTCGTCGTCCGATGTCCGAGGAAGAACAGCCGCAGCTATGAGCCTTGGGCATCCTACAAGGCACGCGCGCTGCGCGCGCATGGACGGCGCTCCATGATTGGAGACTGGCTGCCGTGAGTGCAGCTTGAATATGTGCGGGAAAAAATTGGACAGTGAGAGACTACTGTCTACACTACAGCGCAAAAAAGAGAGGGTAGCCGACGTCGACACCATAATATGGAGAGAGCGCAGTTCACTGCGAGTGCCAAGGACAGCGCGGATGACAGAGCGTAAGCTAGCGAACATTTGGAATGAGTAAAGGTGACGACGAAAAGACCTCGGCCTTCACCGTAACAAGGCGGGTCAGGTGGGGGGATACGTAGAGCTTCTTGTTCGGGAGGAAAAGTGGAACGAGCAATGACATGTAAAGTGGCGGTGGTGGTGGTGGTGGTGAAAAAATTGTTCGATGTGCACAAGATGGCCACAAAGATCCACAAAGCAAGAGGCAAATCACCGGAGAATCTTTGGCAGCCGACCAAAAACCCCAAATGCGAGGAGGTTTGCGGAAAGGTGTGGTACATCACATGAGGTGGTGGGATTTCTCTTGGCCGACGAGAGTGCCATCGCGCAGGTGACGTTGCGGGGAGCCACGGCTAGGCTAAGTACTTTGCGGAGCTGACATCGTGGACAACCGCTGCAAAGGAGGGGAGTGGTGGAGCTCGACGTATGCCATGTGGGTCGCTTCAACAAGCGTTGGCCACGTTTTACAGAGTTGCGACGTCTGCAATCTTCGGTGCGTACTACCAAGCTTGGCGTGGGGCCGTTAGAGATCCGACCGGCTAAAACTTTGCTCACCACCACATCTTGGTGAAAGTGCCTGGACTTGTGATGTGATCTACACGCAAGAAGACATAGCCGTGAAAGAGATTGGACTGACTTTGAAGTGTGGGCATGAAGCACTGGTGATGTTGTCCAGCGTGCAGGCAAACAACTCCAGGAAAACGACGTTGTCGTGGCTCGGCAAACGACAGGCCTGTGCCCAACAAGGCCGAGTCGAAAGGTTTTATCTGGGCATCCGCCAGGTCTGGTGGAGACAAAGTCGCGCTTCGAGGAAAAAGAAGAACAAGATGAAACGTTGAATCCTTTGTCGGCAAGCGAGGGGTTTCGACGCACAGGATGAGAGTGCAGTGTATGGCAAAGGGTGAGGGCATCCGAACAAGGTGATCGCCATATGTCTTGAAGAGGTGAGCAACGCATCGTGAGGGTGGTGGTAGTAGTAGTAGTAGTGGTGGTAGTAGTAGTAGTAGTAATAGTAGTAGTAGTAGTAGTAGTAGAAGTAGTAGTAGTAGTAGTAGTAGTAGTAGTAGTGGTAGTGGTAGTAGTAGTAGTAGTAGTAGTAGTAGTAGTGGTGGTAGTGGTAATAGTAGCAGTAGCCGTATAGCAGTAAATAGAATAATGCGCGCGTGCGCTTACTTTCTGCAGAGCAGAAGGCCCAGCGCCCATGGCCGCCGACCCGAGAAGCCAGGGCGCGAAAACTATAAACGCATCAACACAGTGTTCTGGTAATTACATGTCACACCTCGCAACATGCTCCAAATGGCATAAATACCGTGCTTTGGGCAGCAGAAAGGTAGGACACACTGTAAACACCATCTCCCATTGAAAAGAACCATCCATTTCACAAGATATCGGAGCAAACATCTGCCTTCTTGGGAAATCCTTTCGGCCCAACACATAACTAGCATCAACGCATGAAATTTCATGACATGTTCCCGGGCGCGAAGGCCTGCGTCCTGAGCAGCACCAGCAGCAAAGCTTGTGACACCTAAAGCAATCGAATGAAGATGCAAGCTGCCTCAATTGTCAAAATTTCAACATTTGCTGTGAAAAATACAATGTGCATCAATATGCGTAGAATCGAGGCGGGAGTATTCTCTAAACTTTTCGAGTTGTCTAAGCCAAATATTTGGGAAAAAGGTAGATTGGCACCTGTGCAGCACCATTGGTCTGCCCTAAGTACAAGATGTAAAATCTTCAAAGCACACCCAGTCCTCGGGCACATGACACCATACCACGACTCCATGGGATATACAGCAGGTCTGTTATGGCCTATTGTGATGTACCTGGACGAAAGCCAGCCTCTGGCTTAGGGGGTGTCTTCAGTAGGCCCGGGCAAAGACTTGGCGTACAAGAGGAAGTGATGGGGTAACATCGGGCAAAGTGTCACGGGGCGAAGTTGACATCGCAGCCACACCGACAGGGGTAGACATGGAAAGTAGAAGACATAGGTCTGGGGGGGGCGTGCCCTTTTTCGCTCCGTTTCTGGGAGGAGTTGGACGTGAAAAAGGGCACCCCTCAAAAAGTGAGGCGCGCTTGCCGGCGGCGTGTTGCGAATCAGTGAGCAAAGACGGCGGTGGGGGTTCATGCGCGAGGCGATGGGTAGGGTATAGGTGAGGGGAGAGAGAGAGAGAGATATATATATGTGTGTATAGGTAGAGAGGACAAAGAGTAGCCGGAAGTGGTGAGGTTGATATTACTTGAGCGTGCAAGATGAAGTGATCGGCTAACATTATGTAAAGAGTACGTTTATGGGGTGAAGCTGGCATCGCAGGTACGCGAGAGGAGGTAGAAACAGACGGTGGAGGTAAAAGGGGAGGCGCCCTTTTTCGTACTGGTTCAGGAATGCTTTGGGGGTGAAAAAGGGTACCCTCAAAGATTTATGTGAGTTCGTCAGCTGCGTGTTGGTATTAATGAATGACCCGAGACGGTTGTGGGTGAGGCTATCGGTAGGCTTTCGTGAGATATGTGTATAGGTAGAGTGGACAAGGAGGAGCTGGAGAAGTGGATATGGCCGTCAGTCGAAAAAAGAATGGAAAGAGAGAGTAGAATACAGAGGTTTCGGATGGGCGCCCTTTGGCTTAGCATCTCGATGTTGGGGCGTTGTGGAGGGGAAGAGGGCACCCTTGTAGTCTGGGGAAGGTTGGGTATGGTGTGTTGGTGTTGGTCTATGTTTCAAGTGAGTTGACGGCTGGCTTTCGTGAAGTAAGCTTGGAATGTAGTTTGGAGTAAGTGCTACAGTTTCCAGCAACAGCTGGCCACTTCAAATGGCCAAACTGCTAACCTCTGTGGTATGGATGCAATGTGGTATGTCATAAGTACAAAATAGCTAAATAGTTATGTAAGATGACAGATGTGACTGGTACAGCAAGGAGATTGTACAAATTCAAGACGATGGTCCATTGAACTCCCACCGCGCAGGGAGTGCCCCGGAAGGTACTGAATAGCTTAGGGGTGCCCTTTTTTATTCGTAGCAAGGTCTAGTTGCTGGACTGAAAAAGGCACCCCACATGGGGAACGTTGGAGACAGAAGGTTTTGAATAGCTTAGGGGTTCCCTTTTTTTCCGTAGCGAGGTCTAGTTTTTGGATCTAACAGGGCACCCCGCAGGATGATGCTATCTGTTCAGAGCCTGCGCGAGAACCAAACTGAAGAGGGCGCTCCCCATGTCGTAGGAGTTCACGTGGAATGGAAGGTTGTTAAGGCAGGAGAGAGAAGAGTTGCAGTGGGCAAAGGTTGGAGGCGGGAGGTCCTAAATAGCTTCGGGGTGCCCTCTTTTATCCGTAGCAAGGTCGATTTGCTGGACTGAAAAGGGCACCCCACATGGGAGGCGGAAGGTCGTGAATAGCTTAGGGGCGCTCTTTTTATTCGTAGCAAGGTCTAGTTGCTGGACTGAAAAGGGCACCCCGCATGGGGTGCACATGTCATCTGTTGAGGGCCCGCGAGAGAACCGGACTGAAGAGGGCACTCCACATGTGGTGGTTGGGGGCAGGAGAGTCGGGAGAGAGAAGAGGTTGGCTCTGAATAGCTTAAGCTTAGGGGCGCCCTTTTGTAGCCGCAGCAAGGTCTAGTTGCTGGACTGAAAAGGGGACCCCCGCATGGGGTGCATGATGCCATCTGTTCAGGGCCTGCGAGAGAACCGAACTGAAGAGGGCGCTCCCCACGTGGTGGAAGTTCACGCGGAATGGGGGGTTGTTGAAGGCATGGCAGCGAACACGCGTTGGAGGCGGAACCCCAATTCACGTCAACTCCCACCGCATAGGGAGTCCCCTCTTCAGTCCAGAAACGCAAGCATAGCCGCAACTACAATCTGTTCTCTTTCCATGGCCTCCTGAGCCCCTCATGACGCTGATGATGCACTCTTCGCCGTCAATCACATCACCGGCATCACAACGCCCCTCAAACCACTCATTTTTCACTACCAAGCGGCCCGCCTCTTTTTGTTGCTCTCCCCCACCAGGCTCTGGGTTTAACCTCTCCGCCACCGCGCAACCACCCCCTACCGGCTGGCTTTCGTGATATATATATATATATATACGAAATGTATTACAATGTCATGTCACAGATTGAAATACATGCAATGGAACCTTCTGCGCACTCATGCACAAACAACTTTTCTGCAAGCCTTGATCTCCTTCAGCATTTGTTCAGGATCTTGGATTCCATTCACCTTCAAAACACATTCCCGTAAATCGCAGCATTGTGGTACTTCTAATCCGTCATGATGCTTCATGGACGCAGAAGCTGCTCGAGGGCCTCCACAATGCTGTCTCCCACAAGTATCTGTCTTGCCGAATCCTGGCGTATAAGAATATCATCTGAGTCAAGAGAGAATTCAACAGTCCTCTTTGGCGTTGAAGTTTCCGACCAGCCCATGCCTAAGACAGACTTAGAAAATGAGAAGACGTAAAGGTCGACTCAATGGATCAAACAAGTCTGGACAACAAGTCTTTCAAGGGCGCTATTTGGGGGGCTCTTGGCGCAACAAGGACGCCAGTAGGGGGTGAGGGTCGGATCGGTCACCAGGATCGGTCACCAAGGTGGTCGGATCGGTCGCCACGGATCGGTGACCGGAAATTACGGATCGGCGACTGGAAAACACGGATCGGTGACCAGGCTCAACGGATCGGTCGCTCGGTCGCCAGGATCGGTCACCGGAGGTATAGCGATGAAAGAAAGTGAAACAAACGAAGCCGACCATACCGGATCGGTCGCCACTAACAAGCTTGCAAACCTGTATGCTGGACTTCAATGTATGCTGGCATTATCTACATCGCCCGCATGCTCCTACCCAGGCTGCCCAGGCCCGGCGAACAAACCAAGCGCGCCGGATCGGTCGCGAGGATCGGTGACCAGAGAGGTCTAGCGAAGGAAAGGAAAACGTACCAAACCAACCATACCGGATCGGTCGCCAGGATCGGTCACCAGACAGGTGAAGCGAAGGAACGGAAAACAAACCAAACCAACCATACCGGATCGGTCGCAGGATCGGTCACCAGAGAGGTCTATGGCGAAGGAGAGGAAAACGTACCAAACCAACCATACCAGGGAGGTCTAGCAAAGGAAAGGAAAACAAACCAAACCAACCATACCGGATCGGTCGCCAGGATCGGTCACCAGAGAGGTCTAAGGAAAAGAAAAAACTAGACGACGAGTGGCCCGAAAGCATTTTTCATCACGTAGGAAGTCAGAGTGCGAGTTATCTGTTAAGTGTGTTATAAGTGTTCAGTGTGAAGTGTTAAGTCGAGTGTGTTGAGGCAGTGTGTGGGTCTCTGTGTGTGTGTATCTATGTCTGTGTGTGTGTATGTGTCTCTCTCTGTATGTCTTTCTGAAGCGCAGGAACACCTGTTTTCTGCAAGTTCTTCACCTCTCGAAAGTCACCTCCGCGTAGTAAAGTTGTACTACAAAGTCGCCAGTTCTCATCTTCCAGCTCCACAGATTGCTCCGTGTACTAAAGTTCTACTACCAAGTCGCCAGTTCTCATCTTCCAGCTCCCCAGATACTCCGCGTACTCAAGTTGTACTACCAAGTCGCCAGTTCTCATCTTCCAGCTCCCCGGATACTCCGCGTACTAATGTTGTACTACCAAGTCACCAGTTCTCATCTTCCAGCTCCCCAGCTACTCCGCGTACTACAGTTGTACTACAAAGTCGCCAGTGCTCATCTTCCAGCTCCCGAGATACTCCGCGTACTCAAGTTGTACTGCCAAGTCGCCAGTTCTCATCTTCCCACCGCCCAGCTACTCCGCGTACTAAAGTTGTACTGCAAAGTCGCCAGTTCTCAGTTCTCAGCTTCCAGCTCCACAGATTGCTCCGCGTACTAAAGTTGTACTAGAAACTCACCAGTTCTCAGCTTCCAGCTCCACAGCTACTCCGCGTACTAAAGTTGCACTACAAAGTCGCCAGTTCTCAGCTTCCGGCTCCACAGATTGCTCCGCGTACTAAAGTTGCACTAGAAAGTCGCCAGTTCTCAGCCTCCAGCTCCCCGGCTACTCCGCGTACTAAAGTTGTACTACAAAGTCGCCAGTTCTCAGCTCCCAGCTCCACAGATTTCTCCGCGTACTAAAGTTGTACTAGAAAGTCGCCAGTTCTCAGCTGCCAGCTCCCCAGCTACTCCGCGTACTAAAGTTGTACTACAAAGCCGCCAGTGCTCATCTTCCAGCTCTCCAGATACTCTGCGTACTAAAGTTGTACTACAAAGTCGCCAGTTCTCAGCTCCCAGCTCCACAGATTGCTTTCGCGCGCTCGACACGCACGATCTCCGCAGAGGGTTGCGCGCACAGCCGGCAAATCGCACTCTCGCCTGTATTTCGCGCACTCGACACGCACGATCTCCGCAGAGGGTTGCGCGCGCAGCCGGCAAATCGCACTCTCGCCTGCATTTCGCGCACTCGACGCGCACGGTCTCCGCAGAGGGTTGCGCGCGCAGCCGGCAAATCGCACTCTCGCCTGCATTTCGCGCACTCGACACGCACGATCTCCGCAGAGGGTTGCGCGCGCAGCCGGCAAATCGCACTCTCGCCTGCATTTCGCGCACTCGACACGCACGATCTCCGCAGATGGTTGCGCGGGCACCCGGCAAATCGCACTCTCGCCTGCATTTCGCGCACTCGACACGCACGATCTCCGCAGAGGGTTGCGCGCGCAGCCGGCAAATCGCACTCTCGCCTGCATTTCGCGCACTCGACACGCACGATCTCCGCAGAGGGTTGCGCGCGCAGCCGGCAAATCGCACTCTCGCCTGCATTTCGCGCACTCGACACGCACGATCTCCGCAGAGGGTTGCACTTTCGGTTGACGCTGTTCGTCCCGCCCTCCGCCTTGAAAAGAGAATTTATAAAGTGGGGAAATGTTTTTTCATTAGGACATCTCCCGTGCTAGTTTTCCATACTCACACTTGCCTACTCATTGCATGCTTGTTGCATGCTTGCATAGTCATTGCATGCTTGCATACTCACGCTTGCATATCATGCTTGCATACTTATACACTTGCATACTTTGACACTGGCATACTTCGCACTTGGATGCTTTCGCTCTTCCAGTGTGTGTGTGTGTCAGTGTGAGTGTCGAAGTGTAAGTGTCGAAGTGTCAGTGTTCAAAGGATTTTCCGGAAGAACCCTTCGCAATGCTTTCGGGAACAAAGCAACCATACCGGATCATACAACGTCACAAATTCAGTCCAGACTTTTTTCCAACATATCGTAAACTCAAGAAATAGGTTGTTGAAAAACCATGTGTGTGTGAAAACACGTTAATGAATTCGATCAAACCTGAGCTGGAGTAGTCACCCAACCTAAGCTGGATGACAATCGGCGGAACGCCTTGAACTCGCAGGTGGTAAATTTTGTATATGCTGGACTTCAATGTCTGCGCAACAAAAGCATTATCTACGTCATAGTAGTAGTAGTAGTAGTAGTAGTAGTAGTAGTAGTGGTAGTGGTAGTGGTACTGGTAGTAGTAGTAGTAGTAGTGGTAGTGGTAGTGGTAGTCGTAGTAGTAGTAGTAGTAGTAGTAGTAGTGGTAGTAGTAGTAGTAGTCGTAGTAGTAGTAGTGGTGGTAGTAGTAGTAGTACCTTAACCCTAAAACCTAACCCAAAAAAACTTAACCATCAAACGTCGTACTAGTAGTAGTAGTAGTGGTGGTGGTGGTGGTAGTAGTAGTGGTAGTGGTGGTAGTAGTGGTGGTAGTAGTAGTGATAGTAGTAGTGGTCGTGGTCGAGGTGGTAGTAGTAGGTAGTAGTAGTAGGTAGTAGTATGTAGTAGTAGGTAGTATTAGTAGGTAGTTTTAGGTAGTAGTAGGTACTAGTACTAGTAGTAGTAGTTACTAGTAGTAGTAGTAGTAGTAGTAGTCGTAGTAGTAGTGGTAGTCGTAGTAGTAGTAGTAGTAGTAGTGGTCGTAGTAGTAGTAGTAGTGGTAGTCGTAGTCGTAGTGGTAGTAGTAGTAGTAGTAGTAGTGGTAGTATAGTAGTAGTAGTAGTAGTAGTAGTAGTAGCTGCTAAGAACAAGAAACTACTAGAAGCAAAGGGCACCGCTGCTAGTAACAAGGGCGCTATTAGCGGCTCCTGGCATCGCGACTAGGAACAAGAAGCTACTAGGAGCAAAGGGCATTGCTACTAGTAACAAGGACGCCGTTGGAGGCTCCTGGCATCGCTACTAGGAACAAGACACTACTAGGAGCAAAGGGCATCGCTACTAGCAACAAGGACGCTATTAGGGGGAACAAGAAGCTACTAGGAGCAAAGGGCATCGCTGCTAGAAACAAGGACGCTATTAGGGGCTCCTGCCATCGCGACTAGGAACAAGAAGGTACTAGGAGCAAAGGGCACTGCTATTAGTAACAAGGAAGCTATTGGGGGCTCCTGGCATTGCTACTAGGAATAAGAAGCTACTAGGAGCAACAAAGGGCATCGCTACTAGTAACAAGGACGCTATTAGGGCTCCTGGCATCGCTACTAGGAACAAGAAGCTACTAGGAGGAGAGGGCGTCGCTACTAGTAACAAGGTCGCTATTAGGGGCTCCTGGCATCGCTACTAGGAACAAGAAGCTACTAAGAGCAAGAGGCATCGCTACTAGTAACAAGGACACTATTGGGGGCTCCTGGCATCGCTACTAGGAACAAGAAGCTACTAAGAGCAAAGCGCATTGCTACTAGCAACAAGGACGCTATTAGGGGCTGGCATCTCTACTGGGAACAAGAAGCTACTAGGAGCAAAGGGCATCGCTGCTAGAAACAAGGACGCTATTAGGGGCTCCTGCCATCGCGACTAGGAACAAGAAGCTACGAGGAGCAAAGGGCATTGCTACTAGTAACAAGGAAGCTATTGGGGGCTCCTGGCATTGCTACTAGGAATAAGAAGCTACTAGGAGCAACAAAGGGCATCGCTACTAGTCACAAGGACGCTATTAGGGGCTCCTGGCATCGCCGCCAGGAAAAGAAGCTACTAGGACCAAAGGGCATCGCTACTACTAACAAGACGCCATTAGGGGCTCCTGGCATCGCTACTAGGAACAAGAAGCGACTAGGAGCAAAGGGCATCGCTACTAGCAACAAGGGCGCTATTAGGGGCTCCTGGCATCGCTACTAGGATCAAGAAGCTACTAGGAGCAAGGGTCGTTGCTACTAGTAACAAGGTTGTGTTTAGGGGCTCCTGGCATTGATACTAAAAAGCAGGCATCGCTACTTGGAAGAAGAAACTAGTAGGAGCAAAGGGTATCTCTACTAGCAACAAGAACGCTATTAGGGGCTTCTGGCAGCACTACTAGGAACAAGAAGCTACTAGGAGCAAAGGGCACCGCGACTAGTAACAAGGACGCTATTAAGGGCTCCTGCTACTAGGAAGAAGAGGCTAGTAGGAGCAAAGGGCATCGCTACTAGTAACAGGCGCGCAATTAGTGGCTCCTGGCATTTCTACTAGAAACAAAAGGGCATCGCTACTAGTAACAAGGACGCTATTAGGGGCCCTTTGCATTGCTACTAGGAACAAGAAGCTACTAGGAGCAAAGGGCATCGCTACCAGTAACAAGCAAGGACGCAATTGGGGGCTTCTGGCACTGCTACTAAGAACAAAAAGCAGCTAGCTACTAGAAGCAAAGGGCACCGCTACCAGTCACAAGGACGCTATTAGGCCCCTGGCATTGCTACTAGGAACAAGAAGCTACTAGGAGGAAAGGGCATCGCTGCTAGTAACAAGGATGCTATTACAGGCTCCTGGCATCACCACTAGGAACAAGAAGCTACCAGGAGCAAAGGGCATCGCTACTAGTAGCAAGGACGTTAGTAGGGGCTCCTGGCTACGAACAAGAAGCTACTAGGAGCAAAGGGCATCGCTACGAGTAACAAGGACGTTATTTGGGGCTCCTGGCATCGCTAATAGGAACAAGAAGCTACTAGGAGCAAAGGTCATCCCTACCAGTAACAAAGACGCTATTAGGGGCTCCTGGCATCGCCACTAGCAATAAGAAGCTACTAGGAGCAAAGGGCGCCGCTGCTAGAAACAAGGACGCTATTAGGGGCTCCTGGCACTGCTACTAGAAACCAGCAGCTACCAGGAGAAAAGGGCATCGCTACTAGTAACAAGGACGCTATTAGGGGCTCCTGGCATCGCTGCTAGTAACACGGACGCCATTAGCGGCTGCTACTGTGAACAAGCTACTAGGAGCCAAGGGCATCGCTACTAGTAACAAGGACGCTATTAGGGGCTCCTGGCATTGCAACTAGGAATCAGGAATCAGAAGCTACTGGGAGCAAAGGGCATAGTAACAAGGACGCTATTAGAGGCTGCTAGATCCGACCCCCTGGAGAAGACAATTGCCGCACAAATCACAGCGGCACAGCGGCGGAGACCCAGCAGCCCCAGCCAGCACCGGGGCGTACATCCGACCCCCTGGAGAAGAGTAGAACATTGGTTGGGCTGTGCCGCTGTGATTTGCGTGGCAATTGTCTTCTCCAGGGGTCGGATGTACGCCCCGGTGCTGGCTGGGGCTGCTGGGTCTCCGCCGCTGTGCCGCTGTGATTTGCGTGGCAATTGTCTTCTCCAGGGGGTCGGATGTACGCCCTGGTGCTGGCTGGGGCTGCTGGGCCTCCGCGTGACATTTGGTTGGGGACAATTGGTTGATGACAATCGGTTGATGACATTGCTTGGTGGCAATTGGTTGGTGAGAATTGGTTGATGTGACAATCGGTGGAAGTCAATTAATTAGTTGGTGACATTTAGTTGGTGACAATTCCTTGGTGACAATTGGTGGGTAGCAATTGGTCGGTGGCAAGCGGAGGGCGGGAGGAGGAGGGGGCGGAGCGCGAGCGGATACAACACTAAAAACAAAAACCCCACATGTCAATGTGAGGAACAACACTAGGATCAAAGGGCATCGCTACCAGTAACAAGGACACTATTAGGGGCTCCTGGCATCGCTACTAGGAACAAGAAGCTACTAGGAGCAAAGGGCATCCGCTACTAGTAACAAGGACGGTATTAGGGGCTCCTGGCATTGCTACTAGGAACAACAAGCTACTAGGATCAAAGGGCATCGCTACTAGTAACAAGGACGCAATTATAGGGCTCCTGGCATCGCTACTAGAATCAAGAAGCTACTACGAGCAAAGGGCATCACTACTAGTAACACGGACGCTATGAGGGGCTCCTGGCATCGTTACTAGGAACAAGAAGCTACTAGGAGCAAAGGGCATTGCTACTAGTAACACGGACGCTATTAGGGCCTCCTGGCGTCGCTACTAGGAACAAAAAACTACAAGGAGCAAAGGGCATCGCTACTAGGAGCAAAGGGCATTGCTACTAGTAACAAGGACAGGACGCTATCAGGGGCTCCGGGCATCACTACTAGGAACAAGAACTAGGAGCGAAGGGCATTGCTACTAGTAACAAGGACGCTATTAGGGGCTCCTGGCATCGTTACTAGGAACAAGAAGCCACTAGGAGCAAAGGGCATTGCTACTAGTAGCAAGGACGCTATTACGGGCTCCTGGCATCGTTACTAGAAAGAAGAAGCTATTATAGGAGCAAAGGGCATTGCTACTAGTAACACGGACGCTATTAGGGGCTCCTGGCATCGTTACTAGGAACAAGAAGCTACTAGGAGCAAAGGGTATGGCTACTAGTAGCAAGGACGCTATTAGGGGCTCCTGGCATCGTTACTAGGAACAAGAAGCTACTAGGAGCAAAGGGCATTGCTACTAGTAACAAGGACGCTATTGGGGGCTCCTGGCATCGTTACTAGGAACAAGAAGCTACCAGGAGCAAAGGGCATCGCTACTAGTAACAAGGACGCTATTGGGGGCTCCTGGCATCGTTACTAGGAACAAGAAGCTACCAGGAGCAAAGGGCATCGCTACTAGTAACACGGATAGGGACGTTCGTTTTTAGACTATAGGGTGTGACAGGTTTGGGCGCCAGGAGGTTGAGTACCCCCTGCCTCCTGGCGGGTGTTCAGGGTTTTCTGTAAATGCGTTTTGCTCAACCAGAAGCATCCTAAAGCACGCTAGGAAAGGACCAGATAAGATGCAAGAACTGCAAGAACTTACTGTAAAACATTGACTCCAAATTTGATTGGCGTTTCCCACCTTGGCCATTGGACCCTGGCCGACCCCCCTCCCATGTTTAGGATGCAGTAGAAATCTTTTCTTCGCATCCGGAATCCCGTGTGAATTTCACACGAACCGAATCTGGCTTGGCAATTGCCAATCGCTGGGGCGCAGCTCCAAATAGCCTTGGCAGGCACATGGAGTCACATGGAGATAATTTGAACATTTGTTTCCATGGAGAGCCAACATCGAAACTACAATTTAAAAAACTGGTCGAACACCATGACCACCACAGACATAATCGGAGCAATAGCCTATAGGCCTATAGCAAACATATGAACAATGACACAGAGGCATGGCGTAGACTGCACTGTATGGCATAGTAATGAGCCAATAGCCAATAGATAAGGTTAAGTTCTGCCAGTGGAATCAGTCGTCGTTGACTCATTTCACATCACACGCCATGTGTTTTCTCTTTTTTCCGCCCTGGGCCCTCAGTCAGATTTACCTCTGAGATCGTTGGCTCGACTCGTTCTGGCAATCTGCAATCCAGTCGGTTCTCACAGCTTCTCTAGTTTTCACACCAGCTTTGTTCAATTGTTCAATTCAATGCGCCGCTAAAACAATTAACACATAAACAAACATCCACATCCACAGTCAGACCAGGAAAGGGTCACATGGTTATTTTTCTTGTTGATTGAAACTCTCTGTAACGTTAACTCGATTCAGGCGCAAACTGGAAGACGGAACACTGACAGAACACGCTCTCTAGGTCGGTGTGGCTAAGTGTAAATGTAAGTGAAGTAAATGTCACATGATATATAGAATGCCAACAAAAACATAAGATACGTAGTTGCGTAGTCGAACATCTGGCGTGATATGCAAGCCTATTGGCTGGTTGCTGCACTGGCTACTTCATTAGGTGCTTTGCACCAGCCAGCAATTTGCGGCGGGCCTGATCGGCCTTCTTCTCCTCTTTGGTGGCTTTTGCCACACGCCATGCGAGGCCAGCGGCATCCATTTCCTGTCTCCGTTGTAATGATGCAGCCCCAAATCCGACTTGATGGAAAGTCTCTGCTGCCTCATCATCCGCTGCCCCCTGCCACCTCTTGGAGGTTGCCAAGTTCTTGGCCACCCACTTGATCAAAGGCATCTGGAACGTTCCATCTGCCCTGTGTTGTTCGATGGCTTGTTGACTTGCAGACAACCTTGACTGGGTCAAGCAAATGTGGTCACATGGCACATGGCACATGGCAGTGGCAGCCAGTGGCAACAAAAAACAAGTAAGTCAAACAAACAGCCTAGCCCAAAATAAAACTTCAATTTCAATTTTGTTTAAACAGTTTAAACATAAACAACTTGTGTTTGATGTTTCATCTTGGGCACCTTTTCAAGGAAAGAGAAATCTCAGCTGCCTTGGGCGGGCTGGACAGTGACTCGTACGCCTTCTTCCAATTGCCGTTGTAATCTGCTTGTTCCATCACAGTCATGTTGTCCAACAGCACCTCGTTTTTGCTTTTGATAATCGCCGCTGCAAGACCACAACTACAATTACAAGAAATTGATGAAATTGAAATTGAAAAATATTATGGAAGATGGAAGGGAGAGAAGTGAAGATTCAAGGCCGAATCAGAAACACTTGTTTCTTTCTGTTGCCTTCCTTGACTACACAGGGTGCACCACACATGCAGACACATGCATTCATGCAGCGGCACTAATGCAATGAAATGAATGTGTGTGAAGTCTGAAGTCTAAGTCTAATGTTTGATCTACTGATCTACAGTATATACTGTCATCCATTCCTTATGTTAATAGTTTCAGAGCTGAGAGCTGAGCTGAGAGTCTTTGTCATTGTGATTGTGAATTGTGAGTCCTGAGTCCGAGTCCGCTAAATCAAGAGGAGGAACCAGATTGACAGTCACAAAGGACTCGTTTACGGTGGCCAAGTTCGCCTTGTTGGTTGTGCTGCAAAGCCAGGCTGGAACCATCGTGGCGCTCAGGGCTGTAGGTGTTGGGACCGGGTGCACATAGAAGTCCAAGCCAAAAATCTTGGCAAGGTGTATGGAATCTTTTGATTTCACGGTAGACACTGGACCCACGTAGAAGAATAGGAGGTCATCCTCAGTGACAGGAGAGTCCTGCTTCATCTTGTCTTTCTCCTCCTTCCCGAGCCCAAGCCGCCTGATCTTCGCCTCATCCTGAACCTTGTTCAAATCAATCAGGACTCTCTGTGAAGTTAGCTGCCGAGTGACCTTGGACAGCTTTGCTTTCCCACCACTGGTGATGGCAGCTGCTTCGTCCTCAGCTGACCCAAAGTTCCACATGACTGCTTGGTTGGTGGTTGTTGATGAGTCCATCAAATAGCCCCACAGGAAAGCCTCCAAGTTGAGCTCTAACAGCTTCAGCTCCATGGCACTGATTTGATTGGCACCCGCGAACAAGGCTTCGTGCTCCGGAGATGCCTGAACCAAAGTCATGCCACTGAGTGAAATCTCCCGCAAAGACATGCGGGTTCTCACGTCTTGCACTCGAGCTCCATCAGGCCTTGGCGGCCCTGATGCTCCATCGGTGCCCCTGTCCCTGCCCTCTTCTTTGGACTCGTTTGCGGCACGCTCCTCCTCATCATCTGGGACCTCTGGCTCTGCATCAAGTGCTCCATGCGGGATGAATGTCTTCAAGTAGCTGTAAGCCCCTTCCTGGGTCTTGGAATCCAGAAGACTCACCCAATTCGCCGCCCACGTCTCACAGCCTCAGCTCGGTAATAATGGGTAATAGTCTGGTATAGCAGTAGCAGAAGAGTAGAAACCAGTATCCATTCGTTCGTTCGTTGGTTCATTTGTTTGTTCATTAATTCATCCGTTCATCCATGGTCCATTGGTTAATTCATTGGTTCAAATTCATTCATTCATACATTCATTCATTCATGTTGTTCTTTTCTTTTCTGTTCTGTTCTTTTTTTTTCTGTTCTTGTCTTCTCTTGTCATGTTCATGTTCATTTCATTTCAAGTCATGTCATTAATTTACTTACTTATTTACTTGTTTTATTTCATGCATTTCGTTCGTTAGTACATTAGTTCATTAGCACTAGCACTATCTAACCCGCTTTGCCAACACTCAGAAGTGGTGACAGTCGCAACAGCGACAGTGACACATGACAAACAAGTCTTTACAGTAAGTGTAGGCACTGTAGGTAAACAAATAACTGTATATACCCCTGTTCATTCCAATTGGCCTGGTGGTAATGACAGTCATGACAATATCACGATGTTTTGATAACTCACAATGACGATGAGTCAGCATGCAAGACGGTAAGGAACAAGGAAAACTGTTCGTTCACAGTGCGCAACATCAAAGCAAGCAAGGAACACTGCAGAACATCAAAGCCAGGTACAAGCAGTGCCACTGGATGTGGCTTCGCAGGATCTTTCACGTCCTTTTGCGGGGAAAGGACCTTTCCCTGGGCCTTTGCAATCTTGGCATCCACGCTCGCTGCCAACTTCCCAAGGTCAACGTGAAGCGATGAGATCAACAGGTTGACAGATGCACCAAAGCCCGTTTTCCGGAGGTTTGAAAGATCTCGGAGCAGTGTCAGGGCATAGTATGCCCTCATCAGCAAGAACTTCTCCAGCTGGGCAGGCTGGTTTCCAAACACCTTTCCACTGCCTCCCATGAAGTCCCGTCTCACTGAATGAAGCTCACCCACATCTGCTGCGAAAGCCATCCATGCTGGTGGCAATGCCGGCTTGATTTCCTCCAATATTCTTTGGAGGACCTGCATGAGCGTAGTGTCGGCATTGATAGTTGGGTCTGTAGCCAAAGCTTGCTTGGCTGCAGTGAACTTCTCATGGAATTCCAATGGGAGAGGAAGGACTGCTGTGACAAACTCGGCCATACCGGAGTTGCAAACATTGCGGAGGCAAGCTTCAATCCGGTTCAATGTTTTGATCTCGTCTGACGCATCCTGCCGCACATGCATGAGGCTGGGAATTTGGAGTCAGTGGCAACATGAGTCAAAACAACCTATAATCAAGTGGTCAAGGATCTAGGGTGTTTGACAGTCAGTGAGTCATGAGTTATTGAGTTATTAGTCAGTGAGTTGGCATTCCAGTTCACAATACTTGTGTTTGACGCGTTGAAAGACTAGTGTACTGCCTGGCTGAACAAAGAACAGACCAACAACCAACAAAGACGTGTGTTCGGCCCAAAAGTCAAAATCCAACTAACGACTAACGGCTGTAGGCCGTAGTCCGTAGACAGTAGACAGTCGGTTATCCAAGGGCCCACTTGAGACTAACCAGTGACTAACCAGCCCATCACGCCTTCAACTGTCCAATGGAGAAGCTCGAGCTGCAAGTGGTATCAATCTCCAGGAGGTCAGACAAGCAAGCCCCCACACTGAGTGCTCCTCCGGTTGATGCTGGTGTGCTTCCCCTGATTGAAGACAGGCCCAATTCGCAAGCTGTGTTTGTGAATGTAATCAGCTCTTCCCTGAACCCACTGTATGTCCTCGCAAACTTTCCGTTCAAGGCAACCGAACCGCTCCAAGAAAATTCCATGAAGCAGGAAACACAATGCGAAAACGTAGACAGTCTGCTCCTGTCCCAGTCTGCCATGGTCTTCTCGGATGCTTCTGCTTGCTTGACTTTGGTAGTGTAGTTCTGGAAAATCTCCAGGACCACAGACATGAAGTCATCCAAAGCCGTTTTCTGACGGCCTTCCCGGCCTTCCCCAAGGCCCACATCCAAGGGATACACCATTGGCGACCACGTGGGAGGACTATTTGTCTCTGAGGACCTGCCATCTACCTGATCACTCTTCCCCTTGCCTTTCCCCTTTTTCCTTTTGGTCTTTGTCTTGTCGTCCCCTTTTCCTTTGGGCCCGGATGGTTCCGAAGTTGAAGCAGTTTGTTCTAGCAATTCCTCAAGCTTCTTGAAGACTGAACTGCTTGCCATTGGCACAACCAAATGATTCATTGTAGCCACGGTGTCACCGCCTGGTTTGCTGAAGAGTTGTGGTAACAGCCGCTCTCCACCACCAGAATGACGTGTGGGGACCTAAACCGATTTTGGCCACAGGATGAACTGGCTTGCTGCACTTGCTGTATATAAGTCAGCCATATGAGGAATGCCTTATGCTTATGCCTTGTCGATTATGTAGTAGGAGTATGGTATTCCAACCTTCAGTGATTCAATCACTCAATGCCTGCTCTGCTCATTACTAAATATTAAGTCGTTTCTGTTCAAGGCAACCTGCAATATAGCTACTAATTGCCTAACTGCAGCAGCAAATAAACCATTGCAACAGTGACAGTGCGATCAAGCAAAGCCATGTGGCACAGAACTTGATTGCCTCAAACAAGGTGGCACCGATGTATTCCTTCGGCCAATACTTGTTCATTCCGTTCACAATGATGACCGCAAGCTGGTGCAACATGAGGACAATGTCCCTTAGGCTGCGCGAACAAACACAGATCGGAACAACAAATGACAAACAAACATGTATGAAGCATTGAGCTATGAGTACTGAGTACTGGTTGTGGACATTATCCCATGGTTTGCAGTGGTTTGCATGCCCTGAATTCTTTGACATTTGACAAACCATAGTAAGTAGACTATCAAAGTATATATATCTCAAAGTGATGATGCTTGACTAGTTCCTTTACTGTATTGATGTGGTAACAGTGCATTGTTGAGAGTTGACAGTTGACATCTCTTCCGGCCTGTTGTTCAGCTTGAAATCGGCAAAGTTCATGTGATGATTGCACCAAGCGCGAACCGAATCCTTGATGGAGAACTTCAGAAAATAGTTGTTCAATATGTGCGTGCTTTTGAAAAAGTTCAAACTCTCCCCCCAGCACGATGCTTGCTTTTCCTTGAAGACGAATCTCTCCAGAAAAGTGTCATACTGGGAATTCCGAGTGGTGAGCCCAGTTTCGGTCGTCCTTGCTTCCCACTCGTGCATCAATTCCTCTGCACGATCCAGCGAAGAAACCCAGGTCTCTCCAGCACCTTCATGGTATTGATTGCGCATGGAGCACAGGGCTCGACGCACAGCCTCCGGTGTCTCTGCGCGGAGCGTCCGGACTGACTCCAAGCCAGTTGCCAGAATCCTGTCAATGTATGGGTTCTTCTCATCACGGGCCAAAGCTCGATAAAAGGCTTCTGACCTATGCCCAAACGTGATCGCATACACCGGAAGAGAGTTGTTTGGCCCATACACCATCCAGGCTCTTCCTGAGTGGTGGGTGAGGCAGGCACAAGTGATGAGCGATGAGTGATGACGAGTTTCAGCTGTATGACGCAACAGAAAAAGCAACATGGGACCATGGACCATGGGAGCATTCCGACCCGAACCTCCACCCCACTTGATGTTTGTGATTCGTGATAGTGATGTTCCAGGACTTTGAGAGTTTGCGATAGGAACTTAGGAATCTTCATCTACTGCGAAGCAGAGCTGGTGTCGGAATCCGGAATTCTTATGTAACTTTTGCCCTTATACTTATGAATTCAACTGGACTGTACATAATGTTCTCAAAATCAATGATGAAAATGGCACATATGGCGGATGGGGGAACCCTGGAACCGGTTCAGGAAGGTCACAAGTCCAAGTCGACAGTCCATCGTCCATCGTCCGTCCACTCACTACTCAGTCAGTCAGTCAGTCGGTCGGTCGGACAGTCAGTCAAGTAACACACAGAGCCACGCCAAGGTTCCGGAACAGTCGACATTGAGGCCAGAGGTCAGAATACGATCGCTGTAGGCTTCTGCCAAGCTCTCCATGATGGGCCTGTTTGTGGGATCTGGCCGGATTGCACGCTCAGACCCATCATTCATCAACCAGGGGATGGTTGTTGTGCCGGCCCCGTAGCGCTTGAACACTGCCTCCACTAGCAATTGTCCTTTCAAACCACTGAACTCAGCCATAGGGTCATCTGAAGAGCCAGAGCCAGACTCAGCCATAGGGTCTCTGGAAGAAATGGACTTCAACTTCTTCTGGCTCTCACTCTCTGTCTCTGCTGCACTCCGCTTTGCTGGCAGCATAGTGGTCAGTGACCGGACCAACGACAACGCCAAAGTCACGTGACAAGAAGACCGAAAAGGCTTCACCGCACGGAGAAATTGAGAAAACTCTCTGGTCACGAGCCATAAGCAGTCGCGTAAAGAGTGAAGAAGTCGAGGCAAGGTTCAAAATGATCGAGGTCCAGCTGAGTTAGAGTTGGTGGGAAGTTAGAAGGTGAAGTCAGTTAGGAAATCAATGTCAAAGCTTGTGTCAGCCGGCACGTGTATGAAATCTGAATCCTGAATCCAGCATATACAATAATATTGTTCTACACGACTCGACTCTGCTCTACATCTATAATTATGAACTTCTTGAAAAAACTGGGGGCCCAAGCTCTTGAGGCATCTGCGTTGAATCCGAGTTGAATCCTCAACTCGCCATCCTGGCCACAGAACAAGCATGGAATGAATGGAAGACAATGCTAGCTAGTTATGGTACACGTGACACGTGGCACAACGGACCATTGGACCATTGAACAAAGAATGAATAAAGAATTATGAAACAATTACAATGCAAGCCGCAATGAAATGGCATGAAATGACATGAACAAATTGACAAACGACAAACTGCACTGACAAACATAATCATACAACTGAAATCTTCTTGACTTGTCCTTGTCCAGTGCAGTGTCCATTGTCCATTCTCTCATGGATTCATCGAATCATACACATACTATCACTAGATGGATCTAGATGGACGCACGCATATGCAAGCGCACAAACAGTTTTGCTCCTCAAGTAGCCCGCCAGGCTAGGTTTTTGGCTCACATACCACAGCCGTTTGATTCGATACTACGGCGCAACTGCTGCCCGCTGCCCTGCCGCACACTGCCTGTCCGTATGTTTAGCTTTGCTTCTTCCTGTTTGATGAGTGTGGTGAGAAAACTGCCTGCCTTGTTGCGATAGTTACAATATTACTTTCTTACATTGCAGAAAGTCATAAAGTCATGTCATGTTTCATTCTGATGTGAACGCAAGGCTCGTTGTGCATCAGTGCATCGGCATGCCTGTACACTTTCATGCCATGTCATGCAAACAGCCTCTATCCCCACGCTGCTTGTAGAAAGGAAGAACAAGAACCATGGCATCTTTGGAATCTTTGGTCCTTTTTTTTATGTTCGACCAAAGCCAAAGAATCTAGCTAACGTGGATTGTTGAAACGCTATTGCCTGGGACACCAAATCAAACGGCGGTGTCAAAGATACGATACTGTAGCCTGCAGAGCGGGAAATCCTGCATCTTTCAGTATCATATCACCAAGCTGTCATGCATTGAGGCCACACCAGTGGTGTGGCACACCAGCAGCTGGCAGCTCTCTGTAGTGTCACCATCAACTGCCTTACTCCCTGCAATGATTGCAACCAAGAGCTGTCACTTGATATCCCTGTCCGGGTTCTGATAGACCCTTCTGAACATAGCCGCTCCAGCTTCTGAGCACCTCGCTGGAGATTTGCCTCGGTAGCGCCGCCGGACAGCTGCAGCCGCTGCCTCGTCGTCATCGCTCTCCCGGAGAGTTTGCCGCATTGAATAAACTCCACTGATGATGGGGCTGATTTGCTGAACCTAGGTGTTTGCCGGTGGCTGGTCAATAGAATAGTTAATCGTTTGTCCGAGTAAACAGGCGCTGCTGACAGTGAGTTTGCTACTTCACGTATTCATCTACGTCTACTTCGGGTTAAGACAGGGAAGGAAAAATACTCATAGCAAGTCGAACCAGCAAGTAACGGTGTTGTAGAGGAGCGAGTGCAACATGTGGACTTCAATGACAAACAAATTCATCGAATTTCCAGCTTGTGCTCTCATAGTCCGTGACAAGCGGGCTTCAGAACAAGGAAGCTTTACATGAAATGGACACCATCGGAAACCCTCGTGAAGGCCTGCGTGTAGGGGCCAAGCCTGAGTTACCAGCAATTCTGTGCCAGTCAGCCACCTTCCAACTGGAATCTCAAAAGTGGAGTCAATGTTGACTTTCTCCATGAAGCCTGCATCAGTCTGAATCAGTGTGCACGAGTGTGTGTGTACGTACTCGTAATATGCCAGGATGGGAAGAAAACTATTAAAAAAGAATCATGGGAGAATTGAAGTGGTAAGTAGGATTTGGTTTGGTTTGACAACTGCTGCATACCGCAACTGTGGAAAGTCCCGTGGAGACCGCCTGACTACCTTAAGAATTAAGAATCTTAAGACCAAAGACAAGAGTCAGACGCAACAAGCAAGAGCTAGAACACAGGCAATCAAAAGAGAAGGTAGAGAGAAAAGCGAACCAGTGGCTAATCAAGAATTAAGAATCAATAAGTTTAAATTTTTGTGTCCCTGCCAAGCCTTCCCCCTTGGAGAAAGGAGGATCTGCCCATATGAATCCGGCATTGTGAATCACGGTGTGAAGCACGTCTTGGCTTGAATGCATAGCATGATCAGTTGCCCCATTCTGGTTCAATGAGTATGCGCAGCCAGGACATCGAGATCGGTACGCCTTAGTGAAAGGCATTGCAAAACAAATCTTGCATAGTAGTTATATAATTAACTAATTACACCGCGCATACTTGTCAGTTGTTGTCCAGTTTGTTGTCCCTAGTTGCCGCAGGACCTGCCAAACTAGCCCAGCCCTCAAACTTTCAAAAGCTATACCGTATTGGTCATGTTCATGTTCATGTTTTGATCCTGCCTGTAACGATCTCTTTTCAAAGTCCGACAGTGCTAACTCAAACTTTCCCGCATAGTCTGCAGGGTCATCACCGCCGTCGGCACATCGATTGTGGGTAGCAGTTTTGACAGAAGGGCGCGCAATTGCCCATTCCAAGTCCTTCTCCAGCTCCTCCTGCGATTGGTTGATTGGTCATTGAATCGTTGGTCGGGTGGCGGGTCGTACTCTACTCTGCCCTACTCTTGCTGCTTGCTCTTTCTTGCTTAGCTTGGAGGATAAAATATGCCAATGTCGCAGAGGAAAGCTGGACAATGTGTAATATGATGCAATTTAGTTGTTAGTAATTCAATATGTGAATTAAAGCATGTATATATAATCATAAGTGCATATATATATATCACGACTATATACAAACCCAGCCCAGTTCTACAACAGTATTTGCATGAATAGAAAGACTTTGCGCCCAATTCCTTAGGCTCGCCATCAATTAGGTGCTGCCAGTAATACTCCCGGAACGTCATAGCACAAGCTCGATAGAATCGCTCCGCAAATTTGTCAAATGGAACTGGCTTTGCGCATTTCACCTTGTGAGTCAGTCTCGTGAACTTGCGTTCACGCCGGGCTGGTTGCCCAAATCTTGCAGCTTCTTCTGTCACATCCTCAATATGATAAAGATGGCCAAGGAATCGTTCAAGCAGCGCTGTTGGAAAGCGTGGACTGTTTTCATGTAAAGCTCTTGGCTCCTCCATTGTTTTCATGCTGAATGCTACATTGGGTTGCTTTAAGTTGCAGTGATTGCAAAACTAAATAGTAACAAACCAAAGATGAATCACTGATGACTGATGACTAATGAAACAAACCAAAACTAAACTGAAACAAAGGACTAACTTATGTCCTGCAAAGCCAGGCGGTGGCCTATCCAAGCCAAAAAGGGAAGGATTGTGGCATCGCGAACGCCCTGCTGCTTTCCAATCGAGGAATGCGCGGTGCAACTAGTTCCCGCCACGTGAAGTTCTGCCATTCTCCTTTGCTTGTGAATGGGCGATGCAATGCATCAATACATCACATCTTTAAGTGTAAGTAAGTTCTATTGTATGATTGAAGCTGTCTCTACAATTGTGTGACGAAACAACGGCCCCCCCCCAAAAAAAAACTGTGTTCAACCGGCCATGCTTCAGGTGGCAGTACCTTTCGTGCTTATAGCACCATGAACTGGTTTTTACGGCTTCTCCCGATGCAACCATCTTGGAAAGAATTTCTAGCGCAAGATCTGGCTGTTTTTTGAGTTGCCCAATTACTTCTTGCAACTCTGGCCGATAGAAAGAATTCATGTCTCCAAAGCAGCAGCATGTATCCTTTGGCTTTTTGCGATCAGCAGCAGAATCAGCACGCAAACTATCATAGCGCATAAGCTCAATCCTGCATGCTTCATCAAACTCGACCTGGTAGAGCAATGTGGGCTGTGCCTTTGCAGGCCAGGCTTCGCATCCATGATCACGGCATATCTCATTCACATAATGATGGATGATGTTCAACGTTGTCTCCGGAGCCCCTATCCCTGAGTAAGCCGTACTCAGGCTGAACCTTTGCAGTCTATGCTTCAGCTCTTGGCAACTGATAGTGTCAAGATCAAGATCCATTGAATTGTCAGTATTCAGAATCTCCTCTACAGCCCCCTTGAAGAAATCAAACTTGTTTGCCATGTTCCTCACAACCTGCTTACGAAGACAACCAGGACCGCTGACAGCTGGAGCTGTTGAATTAGAATCCTCATGTGGCTGTGGACTTGGAACTTCCACTTCCCAGCCATTTGGGCCATTTGTAGGTGAATTCCCAGATATAGCGGCAAGCGGCCTCTCTTCTGCCTGTGGTGGAGTCTCAATCATGTCCGAGTCCAAGCCTGTGCTTTTGGGCTGGGGCTGGGGTTGCTGCGAAGCTGCTTCCTTTGCTTCCGTGGCCGCAGCTGCACCCGCACCTGGGACTGACCCTGGCACTGCCGGAGCTGATGCTGTGGCTGCTGCTGGGTTGGCAACCTGCTCAGTGGCTACCGGCCCGGAACGCAAATGCAAACCCGCTGCATCATTCATCTGACTCATATGAACATCGTCAGGTTCAATCTCAGTCTCAGCTGGTTCAGCCATTGTTGCTTCCACCTGATGTGGATGCAGATTCCCAAACTCCTCAGACTCATTTTTGTCATCAAGCTGTGTGGGTTGAGGCGGTTGAGGTACTGCAGGAGTGGTAAGTGCATCACTGCCAGTGGATTGGTGAGGCTTCTTGTGATGTTCCTTCCACGACTGGGCAACTTCAGGATTTGGTTTCTTTTTGAGGATGTCGACGGGGAGCATGGTTCCCACAGCCACCACACTAGTAGTCGCAGCACCATCATCCTTAGTGTTGGATAGAACGCAAGGAATGAATGGAGATGAGATGACAACATAGTATAATAGCACACAAACTAGCAGACACCAGATCAGTTACCGGCGTTACCGGTTACCAGCTACCACAACGACTATGTGACTGTGTGAATGTTAAGGCCAAAGAGGGGTTCAGAGTTCAGGGTTCGGGTTCAGTTGAGTATCCAGTATTGTATCCAGATCATACAATTACCAAAAGCAACGAAGCTTGAACTTAACACTGAACGCATTCCAGATTATTGTTGAGAGTCAGGTAGCAAAGACCGCGCAACATCCTTGCTATGCATCATAGCCTCTGCATCATGCCATGTCAAGTCTTGACTATCCACTGGGATATCAGGATAGTGTTTCTGGATCAAATCACCCAATGCTGCACTGATGGTACTTTTTGGAGATCCATCACCATCTTCTTCACCACCCGTGTCAGCCGCACGATGTGATGCTGCGGCTAGAGCAGGGGCGTCGTCAAAGACGGGTGCAGCACCAGCCTGAGATAGTTCTGCCTCAAATGTGGCTTTGGTGGCCCTGGCTTGGGCTTTGGCGGCGGCTGCAGCCTCCCGAGCCTCCCTCACAGCAGCCTCCCCTGCAGCAGACATCGCCTGAGCCGCATCCATAGTTACCTTCCGGGCGCGCTTGGTGTCCCCTGCTTCCAATGCCAGAGCTGGAGCCGGTACCATATCATCGGAAGTGAAAGCATCAGCCATGCTGAAGAGAACCCAAACTTCCTGCGACGACATGCGGGCACGTGACAAACGCGACAAATTCATGTTCACCTGACACATACCAATTATTGATTGCAATTTTAGTTGTCATGGTTCGAGTCTAGGTCCCTAAAGCGCAGTCCTCCCCCTGACGTGGTCTCAGGTATAATGGTGGTTTGACAACATCAGTGATGATCAGCTCCCAAAGCACACATCCTCCTTTGTCTTGTGCCCAGCCAGTGCGAACTTTATTGTATTCATCAATCGAACACCTGTGCTTGGCAAAGTGCTTCCGAAAATCTCCATGTGCCACAAAGGAATTTCCCCGGAACTCTGCCTTGGCGACGATGCGGAAGATGCCCTTGTTGTTGGAATCTTTGATCCCCGACTCCAACAAGTAGATGGAGCTACCAACCTTAACCACTCGACAATTCATATTGCGGACCTCATGGGTTTTTCGTGAAATCACTGGTTCCAGGAACTTGGCAATGTGATTGGACTTGATGATCAATCCACGGCAATCACCTTTCTCCCTCCCAGACCGGCTTGACTGGCGGACAGCAGTGCTGGATTCATCCACAGCTGCCGATGTCGTACTCGGCCGCTTCATCGGTGGCGACCAAGCCAAATCAGATCAAATTCAGGTTTGTGTTTGTGTTGTTCGTCAGTTGTTCGTCGTTCGTCCCTTCTAACCACCCTCTGTGAGAGCCAAGAAAGGCGAGACATCTGTACATTTTGATGCCAAGTGTCACAAAAACACACACCAAAGGTAGCAATACATATGACAGAAACTAATTGCTGATTGTTTAGATGAATACATTTGCGCAAAAAAATCAAACACCTAACATGATTCACAGTGTTCAGCATCGTGTGCAGGAGCCATCGATTCATCTCAAAAAAACTCTTGTGAATAGATCTATTTCAGGAGTATTACTAAAAATTGAACGTCGTCCAAAATGCAATTAACTGCCTCCTGGCACCCCCCCCCTGCCACCAGGAGCCTCCTGGCAAAATCCACTGCCATGAGGCTGCCTCCTGGCAGCCATGAGGCTGCCTCCTGGCAGCCACTAGGCTGCCTCCTGGCGTAGGGCAGTGACAGGAGGCTGCCTCCTGGCAGCCAGGAGGCAACCTCCTTGCATAGAACACATGCCAGGACCCCCCTCCCCTCAAAAATCGCTGCCAAGAGGACCTTTCTGGCAGAGTTCTTGAACTAAAATTGAACTCAATCAATAAGGCCACCTTTTGTAGATTGGCATGAATGTATAGCTATGTTTGGTGTACTCTCTTTGCTACCCTTTTGCTATCGCATACAATTGCTTGATTGCTCTACATCTATTTTGATGTGATACAACTCGATCCACAACCTTACTTGAAACACCAACGCACTGACTTGGTAGGCTGTGACCAGTTTCCCTCAGCCCACCCACCTCAAAGGAAGAGCCATTGGTCCTGGCGACGAGTAACTGTGGACCCTCATGCATTCATGAACTGTTTGCAAGATGAAAGCAAATAACAAGTAATAGAACAGCAACCAGTCGCAATCAACATATTCAGTGGCGGCGGCCCGATTGAGTAGATATGAGAGCAAACACCTACACTGCACTGCACTCTAGACCACTGCTGCAGCCCCTGTCAGCCTGTCTGGGTGACATAAGCAGCTCTCAGAAACTCTGTCATCTCTTCCATGTGAGTCCTTTCCTCATCACCCAGAACAGTATCAGCAGTGTTGGTGTCGGTGTGATCAGAATCCTTGTCCTCGTCAATGTCGTCATCTTCGCAGCTTTCCATTTCAATTGTCCAGTCATTTGGATCATATTCAGAGTCAACGCTTGAATCGCTGTCCAGGCTGTCCTGTCCACAATGGAGACTGGCTGCTGTGGACATTGACGCCAGTGAATGCAATTCTGCACTCTCACCGTCACCCTCACTAGGCGGCCCTTCCATTGAACGGTCGTCATCATTGTTGATATCACTCGAAGTGTGCCCTGAATTTGTTCCATCACCATCACCATCTACCGAACTGCTTTCATGCCCGTTCTCCTCAGCGACAAGTGAGCAGGTGCAGCAGTAACAACACCCGCCACAGTCCTCACACACGAACCCACTACAATGATTGCACGAGCCCGCGCACTGATTTTGTATAGGCACAGGTCCCATGCCCATGAACGGCATCCAGCTGCCACATGCTTCTGTTTCTGCTACTTCTGGGCCGTACACAATCTCTTCAGCATCTCCCTCTTCATCCGCAGGTGCACAACACCAATCATTTAAATCAACAGTTGGCTCCACGTCACTGTCACCTACGGCTGGATCAAGCTCCATTGGGCATGTGGAATCCATGGCTTGGTGTGGGCTCTGCTTGATGAGGGCCCCGGGGCCCCTAACCTTTCAAGCACTGACAGACAAAAACAAACAAATACCAACAATAATCAATAATCCATTCGTGCAGGACACTGTAGCAAACTTTCTTGATTCTTGAACCAACTGCCTGCTGCAGTGCCACTGAAGTGCCGCCACTGAAATCCATGGTGAATGGTGACTGTGATGGGTTGGAGTGACACAGTGACACAGCCCTAGTCCTAATCAATGATTGGGAAGATGAACTGATTCTATAGATTGATGATTTAATTATCAGTGGAACGGGCAAGCGGTGAATTGTGGCACCGATGGTTTGACAAAGGTGTGGCTTAAGCCAGGTGTTCGGTGTTAGCTCTTGGCTCTTGCCCAGGTTCAAAGAGACTACTCAGGTACTTGTCATACCCGAGTCATAACCACTGGACCCCGGGTCCCCTGATTAAAAAGGTAAACCGGCAAAGCTAACTTATTTATATGTATTTATCAAGTTATCCCTTTGAACCCAGGTGGATTATTTTTGCTTTGGTGGCTCGAATCTTGAAGGACTCGAAGGATTGTAATTTGGCCTTTGGCCCTTTCCCATTGAATACATTTCCAAGATAAACGACAATGCTGAAGTCAAAAGCCAAATGCCAATAAACACCAACACTGCTTGACTGTTTGCTACCTGCCAGTACCCCAATGTCGCAATCCATCCAGCGGCCACCAGTGAACGTCGTGGCAGTCCTTTCTCAGTTGCGGTTTCAAAGTGCAATGCCATGCCACAGTCCTGTATGCGCATCCGGCGCCAGTTTGTCGGTTTGTTTGAGCTGGGCTGTTGGACTGTGGGAGCATGACTTACTGAACTGATTGATCAACGATCAACGGATCAACTGACTGAACTGATCAACCTAATCATGGACCTAATCAACCTATCAAGTACCCATCCACCCCGAATCCACCCCCAAATAAAGTACGGGCTCAATAATACACGGTTTACTGAGTCAACTCTCTCCTGCCTCAAGCCTGAGCTTTTGAGGAGGCGGCCGGGGCGCTGTTGCTGGCACGGCTAGCCTAAGCTCACCGCTCACCGCATTTCCCAGTTGTAGTTGTACTTGTAGGTTGTAGTTGTTAAAAGTTAACGCTTTGCCTCGCGCTTGCGTCTAAGCAATGGGTTTTGAACATCTGTCCAAGAGCTTCTGACTCCGCAATCATGACAGAAGGACCGAAGGGCCTAGAAACTATGAAGTGTCCAGTCACATTCTCCCAATACAGGGCTGGGTAATCCCGGGGTAATCAGTCTCAGTACTGTACTCAGATCTCAAAGAAAAACCAATGATTGTTAAATCAAAGACTGAAGGCTACAAGCTACTACAACATGTCATGAGAGAATGTTTGCAGCCGGAGAACATTGAAATGTGAACTGTGAATTGTGAATGTTCTGACCTGACCGCACAAAAAAGGGCCTTCGAAGTTATGTGGCTGCACGACTGAATTGACAGTACTCAGGCTCCGGGCCTGTGGCTGATTCTGCTGTTCATGTCCCGCAACACAATCAAAATGGAAACTCAGGTTCAGTCCAGGTTCGGTTGGGGAAAACTATTTTTGTATCAATGTTTCTCCGAATTTCAAGAAAAACTCCCAAAGAAGCAATCTAGACTCATCGAATAATAGAATCATGTAGAACCATCATGTGTCCATGCTCCAATTTCAATTCTGATTCAATGGATCAATTGGAATGGGTGGGGGCAATGAAAATGAATCATTGGCAAATTGCTGCCAATCTAAGATTAATCTAGACTTTTTGGACGAGGAAGCCAACAACACTCTGTCAGTCGTACTATCCAGCAACATTCGCACTCATGCCTTTCAAGCTCACGCCGCTCACGCCTAATCGCCCTGATCGCACGTGCCTGCAAGCTGAGCCCTGTTTGCACCCACAGAATCCTGCCAGGAAATGCATTCAACGTGTGTTTAGTCCTTCAACCATACCTGCGATTGTGGTGAAAGTCACACAGAGACAAAGGAATCGATGGGCACAGTGCACTGTGCACGTTGAGGAAGGACAGGACTCATTAAACCAAGGCTTGTCATCTCTTCTTGACACACAAACGTGTTCTATACGTAACTCCCGTTTTGCCGTTTGGTCCACAGTTTCTTGCTGCCTGCTTTTCCATTCACACAAGACCTAAATCATGAAGAAGAATAACCACTGACAGACTTGACACAGATATCGCAGCTGCGACTGCAATTGGATCTAGTCCTGATCGTCAGCAGTGCGGTTCATACAAAGCCTGCACGCAGAGCAACTTGTCCTGAAACCGAAAGGCCGCTTGCTGCATGAGTGCAGTGCAGTGCCAATGACTAATACTAATGACTGCCACTGCCACTGCTAAGGGAAGGACGCTAAGGACGCTGCTGTTTGCTTGCTTGTCTCTATCAATGAACCCCCAAACTCATAAAACATTTAACAAGATCAAACAGTATCTAAACATACTCAAATTCTCTTGACCCAACTGAGATTTCAATCATCAAATGCATATAAAGCTTAATGGGGCCTATGTTACTATGTTTTCGAGAGTCATGGGCCATGGTATCAGACTGATGATTCATCAAACATATCTTAACTTGACCTTTCCGGCTAGCAGACTTATGCTCCCCCCTGGCTATGCACCGTTAACTAACCATGACCATCCATCACTGAAAAACAGTCCTTCCGTCTTCAAAGAAAGGTGGCAAGCAGCTTCGTTTGATGGTGGGCAGATCCAAGCATGCCGCTTCCTGGTGTGCGGCCTCCAAAGCGCAGCCAAAGAAGTTTGCACAAGTGATGTGCCATGTCCTTAGTATTGAACATGGAATGGACATTGAACATGAAACTTGATCAACAACAACAACAACAACTTAAACTTAACTTTAACTCAACAACAACATATTATGTAGTATCTGCAGGCCTCACAATCAGCAAGCAAGCATTACATGTTTTTGGTACTGGTATTGGTACTGTGATTGTTCTTGTTCAGTCTTTGGATATATCGGATATGATATGATATGAGACCTTATGTATGAGCCCTATGACCTGTTCTGTAGTCTGTTCTCCATTGTCCACGGTTGACGCCATCCACGGAATCCACGTTGGTTTTCAGTGCTAAGTGCTAGGCAATGTACCAACCAACCAACCACCCCGAAACAAGCACTAAGGAATAAGGACACATAACGGACACACACATAACATATCATCACATATACATCAATACAACATTGTCACTGTCACTGCAAGACAAAACTGGTTGTCGTCATATCCGACATATCCTGTCAATTGTCAATTTCATGTTTAGAGTAGAGTCATTGAATCCCTCAACTGCCACAACTGCTACAGTAAGCCAGCTTGAAATGACAGTGCAAACGCAAACGATTCTAGCCCAATCCAAACCGATTCCTGATTCCTTAGTCCTTAGACCTTTATGACTGGCTCATGGCCACCCATCCATTTCGGGAAGTCTACCAATGTCCACAATGAGCTAGATCGCGACCATGTCAGACCATGTCAGAACACAAGAAGCTCAGGAAGCCTGACACCCTGACATGGGACCTTGCAGCATTGAGCGATCGTTACAAAGATCAACCAAGACTCCCAAGGCAGCATGGACATTGAAAGAATTGGCCCTGCCCAACATCAAAGGACACCCCAAAAGCAACCTTGCCTGCTCTATGGCCGCATAATGCGCAAGAAGGTCCGCCACAAGAAGAAGAAGCAGGAATGTCACTGAGATCCACTCTTTGTGACCCTTGTGCGTCGGTGCCACTGCCACCGTCACATTGGGCCTGCAAAGCCCTGTTGCACATCGACTGCAAGCGCAGCATGTTGGCTGTCATTTGCGGCCTTTCTTGTTTCCGATAGCCTCTGACTCTTTGCATACTCACCCCGACGTCTGGCTGAATAACATATGATGCAGCAAGATCCATTGGCTTTTGAAGAGCTCCGACGCACACCAAAGCCTTAACCCGATCATTCTCGTCTAGCTGCACAGGCCGGCCAAATGACCCAGGTGCTTGCCAATGGACGAATCTCGCCTCAGACTCAGATTCATCTGTCGTGGCGCCACCCATGGAAGCGAGGGGTATGCAAAGGAGTGATAAGTTTCTGCTGAATGGCATCTCTTTGCGTGCATTGTGGGATTCAAGCAAGAGGTTGCCGGCAACCACCGCCTCCTGCTTCCATTTCTCAAAAGCCACTTCCAAAGTGAAGGCTGTGTGGCGCATCTCAACATCCAAAGCAGGAGAATTCTCAATATTTTTTGAAGCTGCTAGTGATTGCACAAATGCAAGCCATGCTTTCTCCTGCAAAGGAAAGGATGGAGCTGACTCCAAAGAATCACTAGCCCGAGTGGCCCGAGTGGTGACAGCTACAGCAGTACGTTCTTCAGATTTCTGGTTCTGCTCGTCCTCAGCATCTGGGTCAAAGTTACCAATAAGACCAGTGCTATGTAAGGTTGCTTCAGTCAAAGCTTCCTCTTCTGCTGCACCATCCTCAGCCCAACCAAAAAGAAGGAGTTCAAGTTCAAGTTCAAGTTGATTCAAGTTGAGTTGAGTTGCCTATAAGCCTATAACAGTAACACTTTGGATCCTCCAACCATCCAACCATAACTATAACTATAACCATTACGTCACCACAACATTTCAGCAGCAACCGTGACAATACTAACGATACTCCCTTCCTTCTTTCTTTCCTTCCTCCCTTCCTTCCTTTCTTCCTTAGTCCTTCCTTCCTTCCTTAGTCCTTCCTTCCTTCCTTCCTGCTTCCTTCCTTCCTGCTTCCTTCCTTTCCTTCCTTTCCTTCCTTTCCTTCCTTTCCTTCCTTCCTTCCTTTCCTTCCCTTCCTTCCTTCCTTCCTTTCATCCACCTGAACCGAACCCATATTCTGTTGCTCACCTCCTGCTGCTTACTTACCTTGAACATTGCAAGCTTAAACGTAAGCCTGACTTGTGAGTTGATTATTATTCAACTCGCTGACATTGACGTTTGACATTGGCCCATTGGCGTCAGTCGTCAGTGCGGGGTCTATTACCCTATTTGATTCTTGCAAACGTTTACTCTTGAGTATTGAGTTAACAAAAACGGTTGCAGTAGGTTCTGTTCTGTTCCAAGTCATAAGCTGAGTCTCCGCCAGTTCAGCATTTGCAATGTCCATAAACTGCTTCCCTTGAACTTTGGCACCTTTGTTCAAAGCTGCCTGCACTAACTCTGATTCAGCTCGTGAGCGGTGAACTTCCATAGTTTCTTCCTTTTGTTGGTCAGTCCAGGACTCGTCAATGTCAATGTCAGGAGCATTTGCTGCATTCATTTCGTGAACAGCCACCTCCTTTGCCAGGTCTCCATCCTCTTTGTGTGAACAGTCCGTGGAAGCCTGTTGAGCCTCGTACTGCTCCAGCATTTCATACCATGTTTCAAGCGACTCATCTTCTTCGTCATTGTCAATCTCGTCCTCGTCCTCAACCTCAACCTCGTGTTTTCTCTTGCGAAATTCGTGCACTTCCTGAACAACTTCAGACAACCCTTGGTTGTCGTCACCGTCACAGTTGTCACCTTCAACAGCATTGTCATCATCTGCATTCTGATGGCTTCCACCGCCTGTTGATGTTCCAGCCCAAGTTTCCAACTTGGATTGAGATGCCTTGTTGACCTTCTTCAAGGACATGACAAATTTCCCTGTTCCAGGGACCATTTGCAAGGTGCAATCCTTAGAAATAGGTCAGGTCATAAATTACTATCACTAGACTATCACTGCACCATCGTCATTGACGCGACTGTATTAGCTAACAATTCGGAGTAACAGCAATATACAAAAATCATGTCTGAACAGATTTTACTTTCTTCTTGATTCCTGGACTGACTGGCTCATGTGACTCACGCGTTCGATGATGTTTTGGCATTTGGATTGGACTATTTAGTCATTAAATCACTTGCCATGCTAGACGATGCTATTGGAGAGAAATGCTGAAGGTAGTCTTAGTATAATTTACAATAACCTCAGATAAAAAGAAGCACGATGCAACAAAGTGAACTGATGCAGAAACGCAAGGCTCCTCACGAACATTGAGGAAGATCTCCCAAAGGTCAACCGTGGCGTTGCAAACAGTTCTGTACAGGCGGCTCAGCAGGTCGTGTGACTTGACAAATGTGAAGGGCAAGTGGGGCATGTAGTGTCCCGTGTCAGGGCACCGATTGAACCACACTAGGTGCAGCGTTGTCCGTACTTTGTCAGTGATGAGGAAGATGTTCTCTGTTTCCGAAACTTTCTTGGCGCCCGGTACAAAAGCAATCCCTGGCAATCCTTCCGCACAGCGGCTACTTGTTTGCTGCTGCTTCGAGCGGCATTTGCCAAGCTTGGAATTCATCGACACAGCCCAAAGTCTAGCCGCTGACAATCGTGGGTGCGATTCAGGATCCAGTCGTGCCTCCAATTTCTTGGCAGCTTCAAGAGGAGGGATATCATCCCTTTGAGAGGCTGGCCCAAATCGGTGTTCATTGGATTCCACTTCTGATACCATTGGCCAACCATCCATGCACTCACGAAACAGTCGCTGTGCCGTAGGCTTTACATCTTTAAATCTGCGGTAGCCGCTCAGGCCATACCCACCCAACCCCAGGAAGTGTTTCAGGGATGCACGTGCACTACATAGCTCCAAAGATCCACCAGGTACCCTGTCACCGAACAAGGTCAATGCTTTGTTCAATCTTTCTGATTCCTGTACATCTACAGACAGCAGTGTAAAGAGCCCTCGAAGGGCTATCCAGAGTCGGTATCCACAATATCCTGTCCTGGCCGCAAACACCAAATCTGTATGAAACATCGGGATTGCTTTGAGCTTCTGTATGGTAATATGCAAGTTCTGGGCTTCAGTCTCCAGAATGCGTTTCGCATGGTATTGGCGTTCTGGGCCTAAGGCGGCAGGCAGGATGGACAAGCTAAGCCACAGAACCATAACGGTAACTGGACCACTGGACCGCTGACCAAACATCACTAGACTACTACTAGACTACTAGACTACTCGCTCTACATTGCCAAGAATACGCCAGAATACGTGCGTACTTAATGTTTGTTCCTTATGTACACACAGCCATACTGACAACAGACCCCCCCCACACACACCTGAATATTCTACATCTACACTCCGCTCTGGCTTTGGCCCATGTTAATTTGACTATCATTAGTTTGATTATTATTGATTGATATTTATATTTACCCTGTACCCTGGCCAGCTTCTTCCTCATGCCAGATGTCTCTCGAGGCTGTTCAAAAAGATATGAAGTAACCTCCTAAGCAACTGCGCGACTTTCACGTCAGGTCAATAACAACAGCATTAAAAATGTGTTTAACCAACCAAGCAAGCAGCAAAACACTCTTGGACTGCGCTGCACAAGGAAAGCCAGCAGGTATGGATCCCGTCCAAGTGGAGTAGTGACTTTCCGGCTGTACCCGGAAGCGCTGTGCAACAAAACGTCTAACCTCGCGTTGTCACGGTGCCACGTTGATTGTGTGACAATGCGGCATCCTATGCGCAAGAAGTCCCAAAATCATAGTCATGGTTCTGAGTCTACAAACAGGACGTCGCATTGGATTTTTTGAAACATGAATATATATATATATATACAGTTTACATCTATTTTACATTGACTCTGACAAGAGTAAGCAAGTAAACAAGTCAATGCCACAATGACGAACCTGGAAAGAGCCTTTGTTTGATGTCAGTCTTGGAAACTCTTGGGATGAATGAATGGACTGGACAAACAAACGGGGTTTCTGCAATTGAGGAACGCAAAATTCCGCACAAACTTGGATTCGTCATCGTCCCCAACCACACACCCGCACTGCACAAGCTGCTCCCAAGCTTGATAGAACTCCTCTGCAATGGATTTGACTTTTCCCATGGCCAACTGAGGGATATGATTCCATTCTTTTTGCAGCCTATGAAGAAGATTGCTGAAGTGCGCCAGAGGTTGTCGAGTGGCATTCATAATTTTCAACACGCGCCACCATAGCCCATCCTTGACACATTCAAGGCTGCGTCTTCGCCATCTTCCCATACGTTCGGAGTATTCCTTGCAAGCCTCAATCGCAATGTCATTGATTGAAGGTTGACGATTCTTGGAGTCAGAGCTAGCATCCTTCTTCATTTTCCGGGTGAGGACTTCTGTCAAAATAGGCGCAAGCCTCTCCTGGCCACACTGCAGAAATCGCTGTTCTGCTCGTTCACAACCAGACCAGCGGCCGCTGCAAGCCTTTGGAAACAATGACTTGACGGATTTCTTGGAAGACTCCGGTCCATGTACAGCTGTCCAAGTTGCATACAAGTCTTGACTCACATCCCGCAAAACATTGGCTGTGGTTGCCAGACTGGAGTAGTAGGTCCACTCACGAATTCCTTTCAAATTTTGATCCGCCGTCTTCAATGCAGAAAGTGATACCAAGTGCTGAGAATGTTCTAGGCAGGTGCACTCGAAGAAAACAACGTTTGCAAGGTCACGTGTATCCGCCCGAATGATTTTGCGAGCTCCCATTTCGTTTGAACCTGCATCCGTCGTAGCTGTGTAAAAGTGAATGGTGTTCTTCCTGGCGCCAACGACGACGACAAAGACCGAACGTGTGAGGTGTTTTGTCAGCATGTCAGCCGTGTCAGCCAACCAACCGTCGAACCGTAGACCGTAGACTCATAGACTCATAGTGTCAGACTATGTACGACTATGTATAGATTAATATTAAAACAAAGCAACATACGAATACGATAAACTTATAGATTGATGGGTTTTTAGTGATCAGAATTAGTCTCAGTGATAGTGATCAATAGTTGTAAGATGCATGATTCATGTAAGGTGTTTTTGCATTTGTGCCATTTGTGGTGCCTACGCTTTGATATTTTTGTTTGTTCGTGGTTTACTAATGGACTAAGGGACAATGAACGGCCAGAGCCACAGGCAAAGCCGAAACTCCACAGACAGACTGACAACTGACTACGACTATGGCTCCAACTATGACTCTAATTATGACTCTGACCATCGCTATCGCTGGGTCGTGGGTCGCCGCGTCGCCGACTTTTGCCAAGTTGATTCTGATGTTGATGTTGAGTTTGCCCTTGGATGACTCTCCTGAGGATGACCTATCCTGAGGCTGCTTGCTGGCTACCTTGCTTGCTTGCCTGCCCACCTGCGTGCAATATGCGACGGATATGTTGCAATGCCACAATGCCACAGCAGCCATTGCTTGCCAAACTGACAGTTACAGTTACCAGTACCAGTTACAGACCTAAACAGAATACAGACTCAGACCGCTAGACTCCGCTAGACAAAGTCAGACTCAAGGGATAAAGGTAAGGGTAAAAGGGTAAAAGTAAAAGTTGTAAGAGCGCTAGCAACGACCAGGGATAGGAATAGTTTTCCAATAGTCCAATAGTCCACATGAGTGACATGAGATAAGGTATGATAAGGTATGATAAGGAACCTGAACCTGCCGCCCAAGAAAAAGCACATGCAGTCTTTCTGAAACAAGCCACCTCTGCAAATCTGGGTCACCCTGAACGGATTTCCATGTCCGGCAGCCCAAGCTTTCAAGTTGCTTGATGGTTTGGGCAACTGTAGCTTCTGAAGTTCCACTGCGAACTGGGAGAATGTCAGCCACCCGGACAATGTGCTCAAACCAGTTCTCAAACTCCCAATTGGTCCAATCCACATCTGTCAGCTCCGGCTCCGACTGGGACCCACAGTCAGTGTCCCGAAAGAATGCGCTGTGCAAGATTAACCCCGCGAGCTTAGAGTTCTTGAGAATACCGCTATTTGTTGCATCTTGCTTGTAGCAGTGGATTGCCAAAGAAAAGTCCTCAGGGAAGGATGTAACCTCTGAATAGATCCAGTCATGCCACATGCGGCTTGAAGCAACCAATGCATTGCCAGCCCTGCATTCTGCTCGTACCACTGTGAACCGAGACAGATCTTGCAACAGTACAGCTCCTATATCCGAAGTGGAGATGTTCGACAAGTTTCGCCGAATTGCCAATGCGAAAGAACCTTGCAAAGAAAGCTGCTTACCACCTTTGGAACGACGAATTTCCAAACAAGCTTCGTCATTGTCTTCTGCAGATTTGTTCTTGCTTTTCAGTTCAATTCGCAGATCGTCACGCTGCTTCTTGACTCGTCCAAGCTGTGTCTTTAGGGCTCGATTCTCCCGTAGAATACGGTCCAATTTTTGGAGCCTCTTGTTTTTCCGCTTGTTCTCCTAAGCTCTAAAAGAGAGAGAGGGAGAAGAAACGATTGCCATCAAAGAAATTAAAGCGGATGCAACCTTTTGGTAACAATGTTTCACATTTTTGTCAGACCGGCAATTTCGAAGTGGTACCCAAATCCAGCATAAAGGAACAAAGATGCAAAGTACACTAGATTTGTTCCTTATGTTTGACGATTTGATTTGATGCATTGATGCATCGAGTGTGTGAGCGTGTGAGCGTGAATGGAACCAAATTCTACCAGTGTCACAAGAATCACGTCTTGAACTTTGAACCGGTCACCATATTCCTGATCTGTCATGATAGAATGACACTTGTTTGTTGAATAAGAAAGAAGCATAAACTTAGACAACAACAATTCACAGAAAAACAAAGCAAATAATCAATGAATCAAAGGCAATGAAGAATTAACCAGAACCTTTGCCCAAAGAGCGCAGTAAGCAGTAAGCAAGTAATAATAAAACTGCAATATACTAGTACACTAGCAGACTAGCTCAGTAGATATTGCAGCAGCCAGGGTCACACCCACGACCCACACCCAACCCTGCAAGAAGGAAAGATGGGAACACATTAAGACAACCAGGCGGCCATTTGCACCTGCTCCAACTGATTCTCCAAGTCTTTAATCCTCATGGCATCTCGCTCTGAAACTGAAGCTGCAGCTGACACTGACACTGAATCGCAAACACTGCTGCGAGGTGTAGAAGCAGCTGAAGCAGCACCACCAGCAAATTGCGAGGAAGAGGCGACCGAAAAAGAATCAGGCTCCAATCCGCATCCAACCTCAGCCTCAACCCATGAGTCAGTTCCTGACTCTGTGGCTTTTTCGGAATAGATTTTTTCTACAGCTTGGCTCAGCACCTTTCCCCACTCAGTGCGATCCAGCTGAATATTCAGAACTTGATCCAAGAATGCTGGAACAATTGACACATCAAAATAATTGCTCCGCGCCCGAAGCTTCCCAGCAAGGTCCGCTTGGAAGAACCAACCAGCTCGACGTTTGAGCACATACTCTAGTTTTGCAGCTGATGATGGGGCCCGGCTCCTGAGAAAATGACCCGGCTTGGCTTGGATTGCTATGTTATGTTATGTGGTTGTTTGGCCCAAAAGGCTTTTGATGTTCTGATTATTGAATCTGCGAAGAGTTGCTTTTAATGTTTTGTCCATTCTGATCCTAGTGTCAGTCAGGGTTGAAGTTCCTAGGTCCTAGATCCTGGAGATCACTGGAGATCCCAAATTGAGAGTCCTCAGAGTCAGAGTCCTAAAAGTCTTAGAGTCTTAGAGTCCAAAACTCCAAAAATAGAATTGAAGCTTCTGGGTCACTGGTTAACAGGCCAAGGGTCACTTCTGAATCAATGCCCAGGCCGATTAACCATTGCACATGACTCTCCTTTATGCACAAGCCACTTTCTGAGTCGCAAGGCAGCGCTACCAAGTGTAGCAGCTGGAGAATTTGGTACATGGCTCGCAGATTGGGCCCATACAATAGTGCAATTATCTTGTGCACAACTTAACATATAGTCGCATATTTTCACATTGATTGGACAACTTTACAACAAACATACAGAAGTGAGAATCTCCACTCTACCATGTGGAGAACTTCGGATTCTACTTCTGACTCTCAATAATGTAGATATATTTTTTTTCGCCCTTGAAATGCGACAACATGATTGTGTCTAAAGCAAGACACCGACCGGCCGGTACAAGTTCAAAAAACTTGCAACTCCTGACATGCATTCCTGCCAATCCACATTTTATTGATTTTTAAATCTGTGTCAGGGAAATCTGCATTCTAAAATCAAAATCATGAAAGGGAGCATCTTGAGAGGTCAGAGTGCAAAATAAGCGGTCCCAAATTCTCATTTCGGAGTGACCGTGCATTCTTGCTTAGAACACGGGCTTAACTCGATGGGTGTAGTGGTTTGGAAAAACTCAGAGCATCTACAACATATTCATTGCCAAAGACACATTGGTGTCCCCAGCTTCCAATCTCTGGGTAGCTCATGTTAACCACACGCTAAGGCAAAATAGGCGCCGGGAGGCAGAGGGTGGTCAACCTCCCGGCGCCAAATCTGACGCATGCATATAGTCCAAAACGCACGTCCCTATAACACGGACGCTATTAGGGCCTCCTGGCGTCGCTACTAGGAACAAAAAACTACTAGGAGCAAAGGGCATCGCTACTAGGCGCAAAGGGCATTGCTACTAGTAGCAAGGACAGGACGCTATCAGGGGCTCCTGGCATCGCTACTAGGAGCAAGAACTAGGAGCGAAGGGCATTGCTACTAGTAACAAGGACGCTATTAGGAGCTCCTGGCATCGTTACTAGGAACAAGAAGCTACTAGGAGCAAAGGGCATTGCTACTAGTAACGAGGACGCTATTAGGGGCTCCTGGCATCGTTACTAGGAACAAGAAGCTACTAGGAGCAAAGGGCATTGCTACTAGTAGCAAGGATGCTATTAGGAGCTCCTGGCATCGTTACTAGGAACAGGAAGCTACTAGGAGCAAAGGGCATTGCTACTAGTAACACGGACGCTATTAGGGGCTCCTGGCATCGTTACTAGGAACAAGAAGCTACTAGGAGCAAAGGGCATTGCTACTAGTAACACGGACGCTATTAGGGGCTCCTGGCATCGTTACTAGGAACAAGAAGCTACTAGGAGCAAAGGGCATTGCTACTAGTAACACGGACGCTATTAGGGGCTCCTGGCATCGTTACTAGCTACTGGGAGCAAAGGGCATTGCTACTAGTAACACGGACGGACGCTATTAGGGGCTCCTGGCATCGTTACTAGGAAACAAGAAGCTACTAAGAGCAAAGGGCATTGCTACTAGTAACACGGACGCTATTAGGGGCTCCTGGCATCGTCACTAGGAACAAGAAGCTACTAGGAGCAAAAGGCATTGCTACTAGTAACACGGACGCTATTAGGGGCTCCTGGCATCGTTACTAGGAACAAGAAGCTACTGGGAGCAAAGGGCATCGCTACTTACTTAGAAGTCGCGTTGAAGCTCCGTCCGAAAGGAACAACCACATTCTCACTTGCACTCTCTCTGTCCTTCTGGAACGGCCTGGACATAAACGCCGCTGAAACGGGGCGCCCGACTCGTCAATGTGATCGACAAGCAAAGCACCATCTTCTTGGTTCACCTTCATACAACTATTGCTGTGTTAGGATCGGGGTATATAAATCCAAGAGCTACAACCTCCAAAAGAGGTAAGGTCGGAAATTACTCTTGGCGGAAATTCGGAAATTGACAATGAACAATTTATTAGTTATCTTAGTTTTGTGGCAATTGTTTATATTTTTGTGAACAGATTGGCAGAACTTTGGAAAGTAACAATTTCTGGATTTCTGGAACACGTCAACTTCTGACGTGTGATTGTTGGCTTCTCAGAGAGCTAGGCTTTGTAGGGCCTTGGATGTGTCTAGGTTCTGACCATTTGCAACATAACTTCCATCATAATGCCGAGGTCCCATCTCTTTTGCAAATATCATCTCTTGGCAATCTCTAGGAGGGGGCCCACACATGGCACCTCTCTGAGAGCGTGGATTGTGCGCGCAGCTCGAAGAATCAAGATTCGTCAACCGTAGTCAACAGAAGGAGAATGCGCTCAAATTTATCTGCAGCAGACCTCAAGGCAAAATATTTTGAGAATGGAGTGGGATCACCCCTTCCTCTAATGATCCAGCCTACTTGGCCAGGGCATCAACAAACGCAGTTACGGACCGGCACATTGATACATTCCTACTGTTACTTTGCAGATGGTGCAAGTGTTCAGCAGCACCCCTTGCCACGTTTCCTATCGTGACCGCGAACCCAAATCAAACGTTTACTGGAAAGACAACTGTAGCAAATGTGGCGTAATCAAACATCTTCAGGGCAAAGTTATGTCTGTGCATCATGTTTCTGCAGGTTACTGATGGTTACTGTGGTCTACCGCAAAAACCAGTGCCCAACTTGAGAAAGGGAAACATGAACGGTAGAGATGTACCAGATGTTCTGTAGACCACACACCGCCCCTGGGTAGCTGGGATGGTAGTAGGACGGGTCCACCAGAGGATGTGGAAATGAGTGATGTCCCTTGCTACAGCGTGGCTTCAACCGGTACCCGCTTTATCGAATACCCGCAAGTTTTGAGGGGCTTCCACCGGTGAAAATACCCAACAGGTAAAGGGAAAATGGACCGGATCCCCAAACTGTACTCTTGCTTCGTCCACAGGTTACGGTCACTTGAAGTTTGTCAGCGCCGCTGTGCGTAAGGGCTGCCTAGTGCTAACGCTCCGGTGTGTAGAGCTGTATGGTGTGTAAATGTGGCATAAAAGCTCGGGCGATTAAAGTGTCCAATGTGAAGAAGGGCGTTATGTCAACCCTGTGCTGCGTGAGCATTGCGGTGCGTTGAAAGCTGTGTGTAGAGCTGTAAACGCCGCTTTGTATAGAAGCTCCGGCGTGTAAAGTGCAGTGTGTGAAAGAAGGGCCTTATTATGTCAACCCTGTGCTGCGTGAGCATTGCGGTGCGTTGAAAGCTGTGTGTAGAGCTGTAAACGCTGCTTTGTGTGTGAAAGAAGGGCCTTGTGTCAAGCCTGTGCTGCGTGAGCATTGGGGTGCGTTATTGCTGCGGAGTACTACAAGCTGTGCCGTCAAAGGCAAGGCCGCAAGGCAGTAACAGCAGTTGTGGATTGCAACGACTGCAAAAGTGCTGTGAAGGTGTGCGCCGCATCACAGTGGCCAGAGTCGCGCGGAGAGGTTAGCACCGCATGTAATGTGGTCTGGCGCGTGGAGGTTTGTAGACGCCGCTTTGTGTAGAGGCTGTGTTGTGTCAAAGCAGAAGTGCATGTGTTGTGTTGTAATTTTTGTGAGAGCTGTGGCGTGCCACCTATTTGGAAAGGCATTGCTATTGCCGCCAGTGACGAGCAGTGGTCCTAGTGTTGCTGGTGCCCGTGGTGGTTGCGAGGCGGAGGGGTCATAGAACTGATAATTCAATGTTTGGTCCCGAACAGGCTGTTCAAGCTCCCCCTTTGCTTTGCAAAGCAAACTCAAGCAAGGTAGCCCTTAACAGGCTACCTTTCGTGAAATGCATCAAAATGCGTTATTCAGTACATGTCAGCGCGTTTAACTGTTTGACCTCATCAATGCAGGTTCGAGGGAATTTGGATGGGGAACTCAATATGTGCAATTCACTTGTTCCTTTTCCACTTTGACAGCTTTGCCCACTTTCGCTTTCATTAATTCAAACATACTCCAAAAAGTGCTACCTCTCACTTCGGCATGAAGTCTGCATGACCCGACCGAACTATATAATCAGCACAAGCTACGTATTTTGTTTCGCTGTGCGACTGACACAGCCCGCATGGATCTGTGTAGTACAGTGTAGTTGTGGAGTGTGCATGGCCCCAGATGGGAAGGCTATGACTACGACGAGTAGTAACGAACAAAGTGGTGATTTGTTGACTTAAAATGTGGTGACGTGTGGTGTGGTGATTTGTGACGTGGTGAAGTGGAAGCCGGTGATGGTCGTGTCTTTGCGTGCTTCGGTGAATTAATTGAATGTGGTGCGATGCAGCTCGGTGGTCTGTGATGTTTGTTGCGTCTTTCATCGTCCTGCTAGCATTCGCTGCTATTGCGCTGCCGCACATTTACTCATTGTCGGGGTGAGCGGGTGGAGTAGAAGACGCTGATCTCTCTCCCAATGGATTCTTTACACTTTAGTCTTTAGTGGCCCTGATCTTTGAGTGTATGGCAACATGGTCAGAGGTCTCTGCCTCGATGCCAAGTGTAGTGAACCCCGTCTCCTTGACAATCCTTAATGTGGAGAGGGCAAAAGTAGTTGGAATCCTTCAATTGGATTCTATCATCATATATCCCCTTTTATATCCTTTGACTAGGTTGATGTCGTTTAGTTTCAAGCAAAAGTGCCCTGGCTTTGGCTTGGCACCCAGCTCCACTTGGAATTGGCGAGCTTCCTCGGTTTCCTGGGAGCCTGTCAAAGTGGTAAGTAAGTCAATCAGCTGGTCGCAACATGAACACACACACAAATAGACAACATTACCGTCTGCATTCAGCTTGCTATCATTCCTTCCCACCCCAAATTTTAGCATCCGACTCAAAGACATTCTCTTTGACCTGTCCAGCAAAATCAGGAAGACCAGCCTAGAATGTATTAGAAATTATTAGAATGTCAATTTCATGTGAGTCAGTGAGTCAGCATGCCCCACGATGCACCCAACCCCAAAAACCTAGTTGGCAACGAAGGTGTCTCCGTCGACTTTCCAGGCGAAACCTGCAGTGTTCTAAGAACGCAAAGCAACAATTACAATGCAAACTAGATTTAAAAGGAAGCAACCATTTAAAAGTTGGGCGCACAAAGTTTCTTCAAGTGAAGCACGTGCAAAGTTTGTGTGAACCAACCTGGCCTGGTCGATCCATTCCGCCAGGTTGAGGCGCTGGGACAGGAGTGCTTGAACCGAACCGAACAAGAGTGATTCACTTGTACTTCCAATTTCAATATTTCCAAATTGCATCAAATTGCCGCCTTAAAGTCTGATGGTAGAGCACTTGCAAGCGACAGGACCTGAATCTCCGAAAAGTGCACGTCTGGGGGATCAGGTGCACTTCGGAAAACATCCGAGGGCTGGGTCACATGCCGCTGGACTCGACCCTGGTGCAGGCCATGTGGTTTGGTCCTGCCATACCACCGCAATCTTGTTGCAAATCGTTCAAAGCTGTGGGCTCCTGAGGGGACGTCCGCGGGGGCGTGCACAAAGCCACCTTCACAGACTAGTGAACTTTGGTAACCGCGCAGCTGAGGGACACAGTATGACAAGCACATTCACAGTTGATGTTAAAGGGACTTCTGAAGCCTTGCCGTCTGCATCTGCAGCATCTGCAGCCTGCGGTGAACCCATTTGTTGGTTACGTTGCAGCGCGGTTTTGTATTGAAGAGTCGACATTCCTGGACAACGGAACACCACTCTTTCAACGCAAAAAGAATGAAATGCACTCTGCCACTGAAATCGTTTATGAAACTCTACAAAGGCACGTCCACAATTCATTAACGTGAGACAATGGAGGAAGGGGCTGGCGGTGGAAGTTTCCCATAGTTTCCCAACGTAGGTGTGTGGCACGTCTGCCGTGCACCGATCAAGGAATTCCAAATACGTCGTTTGGAAAGCGATATGCTTGAGGTTGGGGACCACAAAATAAAATGACATGGGCAATGAAATGACACTATAGTTACTATAGTGATTCTTCTAAAGGACACTGAGGTTTCTCGATTGATACTGTACCGTTGATAGACATTTTGGACACAAGACTGTTCGTGATTCGTGACTACAACACACACACACACCCGACTATACACATTCTTCACCTTCAAGATACAGCTAAACAAATGGCTCTGTGTTGAATTTGCAAATTGGGATCACCACGTTGGAAGTACCAGTCAGTGTCTTCGCTTGGCCTGCTTACATGGGGATGAAGACCTGCCTTGGTGGTTGATGATTGGCCCAGCCCGACACAACTCGAACCCTTTTCATCTTCTTGCTGCCTAATTTCATGTCCAACAAGAGTGTGCAAGGCTCAAACCTTGCCACGCGTGAGGCGGAAGTGCCCAAATAACCTCAGTTTTGTGATCTTGGTCTCAGCAAACGCTTCTCGTGGTCCCTGGCCTCACGCATCTGCTTGACGACCTGCAAGGAGCGCTGTCCAAGCTTCAAGGAAACAGCTGATTTTGGTACATTGCGCAGTGAGACGCATCACACTCTTGCATTAGCCATTCATGACAACCGAGACAACCACACAATCATTTTCAATAATTTTGTCTCCTACGGATGATTGTGAGACTTGTCGGCCAAGCAAAAGCAAAGATAGATCGAGGTTGGACAAACAAGAGGGTGAGACCATGAGAGTCTAGGGAAGTGAGATGATTCGCGTTAGAGCTGAAGTATTGAGATGCAGTACAGGGAGGTTGAATGGTACAACACGACTTGGTATTGGGATGCGTCGTGCTGTGGGTCTGTCTTGAGCTTGGCTGTGCATTGTCAGTTCACTTGTGGGGTAGGGCACACAGTTTTGCTGTCCACCTACCAGCTACCTTGTAAACTGCCCGCTTGTTTCGTTTAAAGAACAGTTCTTGCTGGACATAACCGAGAAATGATCACATTACAGTATAGCTGTATAGCTGTGACACTACCGTCATGCTATGACACTGCCGATAAACTTCTTTGCTTACGATTAGTGTTGCCATCTGACATGAAAAAATATGAGCACGAGTGAACAAAAAGCAATGTACACTGCAAGTGACCTGCTCAAACTTGGAGGTGACCTCCACCAATGCACCTGCAGCGCTCAAACGGTTGGTTAGCTCATGAACGGGGCACTCACTAGTTCCCAGACTCAATTTCACTGATTCAAAAAAAGGGTCTTATACTGAATCTTGTTTTGGTAATGTTGCGACGTCTGCTGGGCAATGACTTTTTGGATACAGTATTGGGACATATGTTTGGTCTTGTCCGATCCCTCTAAGAAACTAACATTTAGACCAGGCAGTCGTTCGATTCCCCAGTGGCATCGTATCATGAAAGCAAGACCTCTGGAAACATATGCCAAAACCACGTGGCACAGCGATAAGCAAAACCTCGCATCGCCACACCGAAAAGAGACTATATATCTACTTTCCAAACAGGTCTCTGGAAATCTCTTCTCTAGGAAACTCAACTTTCTTACACTTATGCGACTCTAGAACTTTGCTGCAGCTTCTTTACAACCTCAAGTCAACCTCTACTTTGAATTCTCTACCACTTTTATAGTCCTTTCTCCGGAGATCTCATGTCACCTCACACTCGTATGCTAATATCCACTTTTTGTCTCTTTTCTCGGCATCTATATATATATATAAGTATCTCTTGTAGTCAGTACTACATCTTCCCAGGCGGCTAGGCGTCTCCACTTTTCTGTTTTTCCTCAAATTTGAGAAATCATGTCTTTCCCACATTTCTCTGAACTAATTTTCTCCAGAATTAGTTTTCCCTGGCCTCCCGCACTTTTCCCTAGCAAGTTTCTCTTCAACCTTTACTACTTTACTTTGGAAATTGATAGTTCTCGCAACCTTGCCAATGCGCTTTGCACCAGTTCCACTCTGAAAAAAAAAATCCAAAAAACATCCGTAACCGGAAACCCAACCCTGCCAATGTCAACAACCTTCACTCCATCCCCCTTAGAGAACTGCTTTCCCAACATGCCCTTGCGCTCGCTGGACACTGGACGCAGCCCTGCCAACATGCTTCGCATTCTGCAGTTGGGTTCCCAGTAAAACTCCGTTTCCAGCAAACCACCCAAACAGTTACTAAAAAACTATATCCATACTTACTGTATGAATTTATGTAACTTAATTATGTAGCTGTGTGCTATTATCATCTGTTATCAGCATACCGTGCAAGGCAACTCGGACACCATCCCAAGATTGTCCCTCTTTTTATTAACTTTTGTATTGCATTCGTGGCGCCAATCTAATTGTGGCGCAATCAAGCACTGTAAACTGTAGGCGGTTGTGTGTATGATGTTATGCTGTCCCTGACCCCCTGACCTTTGACTCTCTGATGCTCAGCGGCCAGCTCAGCCTGCTGCTCCTGGCAAAGCCGATCAATGAAATGAATGCCGCCAAGTGGGAAACGAAAAGTTGTCCTGCATCTTAGCCAGTGTGTCGACCACCTAGTAGAAACGCTCAATGTGCAAAGTTGCAAGTCTTGTTGAAGCAGTACTAACATGTACTAATTGGACCTGACGGTGGTTTATGGCAGCACTTTGTGCAAAAGTTGCTGCAGGCCGTAGCATCTAGAAAACGTAGAGTCGCAGAGCTGCAAAAACAGTATGCACTTTGCACACTGAGATGCCACATGAAATGTTGCGCGCAACAGCATGTTCCGTCTTAGCAAGGTTGATGAAACGGCGATTGGCAACGCTTCCCTGAAAGCATTGCCTGAAAGCTGTGCACTGTAGTTCTAAGTTGGGTTTGAGGCCACATTATGATTAAAAACAAGATGTCCCACACATTGTCCAGCTGACCAGCTGATTAGGAAACACCTGGATCTCCAAACATATGATTTTCATAATTCGCTGCGAACAATGTGTTTTGAATGCAGTTCTCTTAAATCTGCAAAGCCAGGTATCATAGTCCTTTGCAGCTTCCGGTTGTCAAAGGCCGATGCTGAACTTGGGATGGGCTTCTGGACTCTCTTGGAAGATCCATGACAAGGACAATCAATGGCTTCTTGGCGGGCGAAAATCAAACAAACAAATACTTTCCATCTCGTATGCCTCATAGTTTTCAAGTTACGTGTGTGTAGTGTAGCTGGATGGGTGTATTCGAACTTGCAGCTCTTCGGCGCGGCGACGACAAATTTGGCTGCCGAAAAAGGGGCCGACGGCATCGCAGCTGTAGTTGATGCAAACTGGCGGGGCTTGTGAGCTTTTGCTTCAGCACTTCCAACAAGAACTGCAAACCAGCGCCGCCCCCTGATCTGGAGGGATGTAGGTGTCCGGCCTGGTTCGTGTTTCTACAGTGAGGTTACATTCGCTACATTTCCAGCCCAGCTCAGAGGCGTTTGGTGACCACGGTCTCATCCTTCTGCGTCCCCGCTTCTGATGTGGTGACCGCTGGTCTGGTGGGCTTTCAAGGGTTTCTGCCCCGGCGGCCTTGCTTGCGGGAACATGGTGATTTCCATAATGGGCGAAGTGGATGACACTGGAAGGGCCATTATCCTTGCTTTAATTTGCTTCTCAAGCGACCAGTGCAAAACGATGGGCGTGACTCTTGGTAGTCTCTGTCCATGCTCCGGGCGACGGTGATACTTGGTGGCAGAGGCCTCTGCATTCTGTTGAGGATGCTGGTGATGGCACTTCCACCAAAAGACGTGAGTCTCTCCTTCGCCTTCACCAGTTTCACGGCACTGTTGTCGATCACTGACGTTCCGAACCCGTCCTGATGGATGTTGTCCACGGGCCCACTGCTCCGAATGATGAACGCGACTCTGGGCGTCTTCAGGCTTTGCCGCCAATCAGAACATGATATATGCACCTTCAGGCCCGTCGGGGTTGAGCAGAGCCTCGTTGATCAGGAGTATGATGTCAGTCGTAGATCGCTGGCCTTGCAACGTCGGCGTTGTCTTTGCCGAACTTGAGAAGCCGCTTGACCTTCGTGATTCATAATGTTGTTGGCCTTGTTATCATGTAGCCGCAGTTCTCGGTGAGCGTGATGTCACATTATGTGATGATTACTGATCCTTCCTGATCAACCTCGCCCTGTCCACAGCAGCCATGTCTGCCGATAGCAGCCAATAGCAGGGCCAGAGATGCATTTGCCTGTGTGAGGAGATGGTGTTACAGTTCGCCGGATAGGCGATCTCACTCCACTGGTGTTCGAGAGGGTTGACAACATTGCGACTGTGCTTTGTTCTTTCCTCTTCCTTTGCCACAAGAATCGTCGCCACTTCCGGAACTCGCTGGCACGGGTCCGGCAGCAGCTGGTGTAGAGTGCCCTGGTTTTCGGTCAGCGCAACCGCCGGAAGATGTGCTGCTTGGCATAAAAACTAGACGACGAGTGGCCCGAAAGCATTTTTTATCACGTAGGAAGTCAGAGTGTGAGTTATCTGGTAAGTGTTCAGTGTGAAGTGTTAAGTCGAGTGAGTTGAGGCAGTGTGTGGGTCTCTGTGTGTGTGTATCTATGTCTGTGTGTGTATGAGTCTCTGTCTGTGTGTGTCTCCGAGTAAGTTGAGGCAGTGCGTGGGTCTCTGTGTGTGTGTGTCAACCTTTGAAGAGAGCCGGGTGGTTGGGAGACATGACTCAGCTGCAGGGGCGCCAGAGCAGCTGCGAGAGATGACTCAGCCGCGAGAGATGACTCATCCGCGTACTAAAGTTGTACTGCAAAGTCGCCAGTTCTCAGCTTCCAGCTCCACAGATTGCTCCGCGTACTAAAGTTGTACTACAAAGTCGCCAGTTCTCATCTTCCAGCTCCCCAGATACTCCGTTGTACTACAAAGTCGCCAGTTTTCATCTTCCAGCTCCCCAGATACTCCGTTGTACTACAAAGTCGCCAGTTCTCATCTCCACAGATACTCCGCGTACTAAAGTTGTACTACAAAGTCGCCAGTTCTCATCTTCCAGCTCCGCAGATACTCCGCGTACTAAAGTTGTACTACAAAGTCGCCAGTTCTCAGCTTCCAGCTCCACAGATTGCTCCGCGTACTAAAGTTGTACTACAAAGTCGCCAGTTCTCAGCTTCCAGCTTCCCAGATACTCCGCGTACTAAAGTTGTACTACAAAGTCGCCAGTTCTCATCTTCCAGCTCCCCAGATACTCCGCGTATTAAAGTTGTACTACAAAGTCGCCAGTTCTCAGCTTCCAGCTCCACAGATACTCCGCGTATTAAAGTTGTACTACAAAGTCGCCAGTTCTCATCTTCCAGCTCCGCAGATACTCCGCGTACTAAAGTTGCACTACAAAGTCGCCAGTTCTCAGCTTCCAGCTCCACAGATTGCTCCGCGTACTAAAGTTGTACTACAAAGTCGCCAGTTCTCATCTTCCAGCTTCCCAGATACTCCGAGTACTAAAGTTGTACTACAAAGTCGCCAGTTCTCATCTTCCAGCTCCCCAGATACTCCGCGTACTAAAGTTGTACTACAAAGTCGCCAGTTCTCATCTTCCAGCTCCCCAGATACTCCGCATACTAAAGTTGCACTAGAAAGTCGCCAGTTCTCAGCTTCCAGCTCCACAGATTGCTCCGTGTACTAAAGTTGTACTACAAAGTCGCCAGTTCTCATCTTCCAGCTCCCCGGATACTCCGCGTACTACAGTTGTGCTGCAAAGTCGCCACTTCGCAGCTACTGCCCACTCACCAGTTCTCATCTTCCCACTCCCCAGCTACTCTGCGTACTAAAGTTGCACTGCCAAGTCGCCAGTTCTCATCTTGCCACTCCCCGGCTGCTCTGCGTAGTAAATTTGCACTACCAAGTCGCCAGTTCTCATCTTCCAGCTCCCCAGCTACTCCTCGTACTAAAGTTGTATTACCAAGTCGCCACTTCTCATCTTCCAGCTCCACAGCTACTCCGCGTACTAAAGTTGTACTACGCAGTCGCCAGTTCTCAGCTTCCAGCTCCACAGATTGCTCCGCGTACTAAAGTTGAACTACAAAGTCACCAGTTCTCAGCTTCCAGCTCCCCAGCTACTCCGCGTACTACAGTTGTACTACAAAGTCGCCAGTGCTCATCTCCCAGCTCCCCAGATACTCCACGCCCTCAAGTTGTACTACCCACTCGCCAGTTCTCATCTTCCCGCTCCCCAGCTACTCTGCGTACTAAAGTTGTATTACCAAGTCGCCACTTCTCATCTTCCAGCTCCACAGCTACTCCGCGTACTAAAGTTGTACTACGCAGTCGCCAGTTCTCAGCTTCCAGCTCCACAGATTGCTCCGCGTACTAAAGTTGAACTACAAAGTCACCAGTTCTCAGCTTCCAGCTCCCCAGCTACTCCGCGTACTACAGTTGTACTACAAAGTCGCCAGTGCTCATCTCCCAGCTCCCCAGATACTCCACGCCCTCAAGTTGTACTACCCACTCGCCAGTTCTCATCTTCCCGCTCCCCAGCTACTCCGCGTACTACTCTCGCGCTACCACGTCGCCAGTTCTCAGCTTCCAGCTCCCCAGCTACTCTTCGCACTAGAGTTGCGTACCAAATCGCACTCTCGCCTGCGTTTCGCGCGCTCGACACGCACTCTCCGCAGAGGGTTGCGCGGGCAGCCGGCAAATCGCACTCTCGCCTGCATTTCGCGCACTCGACACGCGCGATCTCCGCAGAGGGTTGCGCGGGCAGCCGGCAAATCGCACTCTCGCCTGCATTTCGCGCACTCGACACGCACGATCTCCGCAGAGGGTTTGCGCGGGCAGCCGGCAAATCGCACGCTCGCCTGCATTTCGCGCACTCGACACGCACGATCTCCGCAGAGGGTCGCGCGGGCACCCGGCGCATCGCACTCTCGCCTGCTCGCGCACTCGACACGCACGATCTCCGCAGAGGGTTGCGCGCGCGGCCGGCAAATCGCACTCTCGCCTGCGTTTCGCGCGCTCGACACGCACGATCTCCGCAGAGGGTTGCGCGCGGACCGGACAAATCGCACTCTCGCCTGCGTTTCGCGCACTCGACACGCACGATCTCCGCAGAGGGTTGCGCGCGGACCGGACAAATCGCACTCTCGCCTGCATTTCGCGCACTCGACACGCACGATCTCCGCAGAGGGTTGCACTTTCGGTTGACGCTGTTCGTCCCGCCCTCCGCCTTTAAGAGAGAATTTATAAAGTGGGGACATGTTTTTTCATTAGGACATCTCCCGTGCTAGTTTTCCATACTCACACTTGCCTACTCATTGCATGCTTGTTGCATGCTTGCATAATCATTGCATGCTTGCATACTCACGCTTGCATATCATGCTTGCATACTTATACACTTGCATACTTTGACACTGGCATACTTCGCACTTGGATGCTTTCGCTCTTCCCATCCGATCCTACAACATGATCCTACGTGTGTGTGTGTGTCCACCCCTGGACCAAGGGTTTCTTCCAACAGATTCACCTACCGATTGTTTCAACACCGATTCCCAAGCAGGGGAGTGGAGCAGGCCTGCAGAGCTCCACTTAACAAAGCTCTCTGCAGTGTCCTGAGGATATCGGCCAGGACGCTGGCCGACGTACCTGCTCGTTCTTTCACAAGCTGTTACTCCACTTTTCCACTTTTTGATTCATGGTCCTTCATGTTACTTTCCCACAAACAGGTCTTTTCCACAGCTGACTGCAGCCTTGCGCCGCGCCGACCGAGTGACCGATCGTCTCTGCAGACTTGAACAACAATGTTTTGAAACACCTACAAGTTTTCGGACTTTTCACCATGCGGTTCTGTCACCTTCCTTCCCAACGTGGTGAGTCACTGAAAACCAATGTCAGAGTGTGTTTCGCTCAGCCGTCCCACTCGGGTGCTGAGTGTGATCCCCGTCACAGGGGCGCCGTTTCTGCATAGGAAATCATCCACCCCAACATGCCACCTCTCACCGGATTTCCACCGGAAGTCATTGACACACCCATCGAATCAACTGCTGCACTGGCCGCCGGGCCCAAACACGGCAGCTTCTTCTCTCACTGACTCACTGATTTTCTGACCAGTCTTGCAAAAGGTTTTTGCATGATCTTGACCTGTGCCGCGACCTTTCCGTCAGAAGAACTCAAGCCTGCATACTGGAGTTCTCAAATCTAATTCGAGATGCATGACCACAACTTGCAACAATTTTACCTGTCACATCAAGCTCACCTTCACAGCATACTTCCTTTCAACAAGAGCAAGGCGACTTTCAACATCACCATGACAGACAACATTTTTTTGCAATCACCATGACAGACAACATTTTTTGCAATCTCAGCCGCGCTATTGCTGCTGTGCTGCGCCGTGCCATTGAAAAGCCACCACTACACAGCGCTGAACCTTCACAACCACTACCTTCGACTACACCATGCATTTTCCCTGGCCATTTTCCCACACCACCACTACCCATTACGCAACCACAGCCGACATTGCCGCTGCCGCAGCCACATACCGCACCCACTTTTCCGTCACCGCATCCCTCAGCATATCCTTTTCCACAACCACAACCCTATCAGGCTCCACCTACCATGCCTATTCCAACTCCTACCACGCTGTCCTATGGCACTCCCTCGGCCTGGACAATTGTGCAACCATCTCAGCCGCCACCACAACCCACACACCCACCCCCAGCTTTTCCATCACCAGCACCTTCTCCTTCTTACCTGGTACAACAATTGCATCACACACCACCTACCGATCCTACCAACACCACACCGATCCAGTCACCTCCAGCACCACAACAGGCAACAATCGCTCATCATCTACTCAGCCTTTCCCCAGTCACACAACCTTCACCTCAACCTTTGCCTCCACCGCCACCTCCTTTGGCCATCGGCGACTCATCACAAGCTCAACCACCACTTCCGCAACCGGCACACAGCACCAGCCCCCTGATCATCACCGCAGTGGCCGCCACCGCCATCACCGCCGGCATCGGCATCACCGCCATTCCAAACACCACAGCACCACCCGGCGACTCCGCTCGCCCTCAACCTCCACCTACTCTTACAGCCCCACACCCTCCCGCAGCCGCTCCCGACAACCCATCGACCTGCGACCCAACAATGACAACACTGACAACGACCCCTCTCAATATCCCACCACAGCCGTCCTCCGTCGTCCACTCAACCGTTGGCGACCTCCACCCAAGTTTCAAGCTCTCTCACCAACAGACCAACTCCTCGACTGGTTCGAATTTCACGCCAACCAACTTGACTCCCCCAACCGACCACAGCACCAATACATTGCCAATCTCCTTTCCGACTGCAACATCACTTACAAAGACATCACCGACTTTCGACAATACACCCATGCGAAGTGGAATGAAACCACTCGCCAATATGACCAATTCCAGTACAACGCCATCTCACTCCCTTACCTCAACACCAAAGCCACCACACCCGAGCCACCAGCGGTTTCCCGTGCCACTTCCACCCACCGGGAGGTCGCGCACATCAACGCCGGCCATACAGGCCCAGTCGGCAACATTGCCAACATTTTACGCCAAGGTCGTTTCCTATACCCAGCACACTCCACTTTGCCAACTACCCTGGCTTTTTCGCTCAGGGCATCCGCATCACCCACAATCCAACCCACGACCAAAGCGAGTTCGCTCCCATCATTCACAACACTTGGCAGCTCCACAAAAACACCCACTCCCTCATCATTACGCTCCTCGCTTGGGGCGCCGCCACCAAATACACTTCCGGTGGCGAAGAACAGGCCATGACCCTCCTCAACGAGCACCACGGCGCCGCCTTCCACCAGAAGGGCAGATGCTGGGTCATTCACCCAGACCATGCCATTGTCAAAGGACTGGCGTGGTCCAACAACTCCACTCCACCTGACCTATGACACCACCTTCCATCACCTCCCAACAACTACCACCTCCACCTCCACTCTTTGTCTCACCCCACCACACACACCTTCGCCCACAGCAGCAAAAAAAGGGCCATTGCTGCGTTCACGCGGTCCTTTCGAGTTTTCAAGTTTTCAAGAATTGGCGGGTTTGATTTGCAGAATTCTGCTGTGAACTTTCTACCAGGTTCTTCCGATGATGTTTTCAACTTGTGACGACTCCACTTGCCATGTTGTTTATCAGTCTGTCCTGTAATATTTCTGACCATTCTGGCCCGTTTTTTGTGCTCGATTAATTCATATGCATGGCCCCGTGATGACATGCTGCTGCTGGCCAGCTGCCGCCTAGCCGCTTTGCCGCGCTGCAGCTGCAACCTGTGAAGAACTCCTACTGACTCACCTCAATATCTGCCCGCAACATGAGGAGCACAGTTTCAACTCCACACCACGACAACCAAGCTCTTTTACACCAAACCACTGTGGCACTCTCGCAGGTCCAAAACCTGCTACGGCAAGCAACTGACATCATGGCACACCTCCACACCCACTTTCTACACCACATCCGCCAGGCGGACCCCACTTTCCGCCACAATTTCCAACAGCTACCACCACCACCAACTTACCCGATCAACTTGCCTTCCCCAACTTCCTCCTGCGATTCTGCACCCTCCAGACCACGTGTCCGCCCACCACCACCACCATCCAACAACTCCGACGACACACCTTCACCCACCCCAACACCACAACCTGCTACAACTCGCAAACGAAAGCAGCCACCTCCACCGCCACTCAACCAGCAGGCAGACTGGGACGCGTGGGATGGCGCCGCCGATTGTCGCCTAGTGGAACTCAAAAGCAATCCCAGACTCCGTCCCAATTGGGTTTTTGTCGCTCGACGAGTTGGCTTGTCAGGCCCGATGGAAAGAACTACAGGACCTGCAGCATTTACAGGACAAACAACTCTCCTCCAAGCCACCACAGGCGGACCCACAACAACAGGAACCTTCCCTTCCACCCACTCCCACCTCACCAGCATGTTCACCGCCACCACCTTCACAACCGGATTTCTCTCCTTCTCCCATTACAACACCTCCGACATCACCAGCAAAATCACCTACAGCTGATGTGCCGCCGCTGCCGGCTGCTGAGCGAGCGCCTAGTGAGCACAGGCATACGGAGAAATCTCCAAACACGCCTATTGGCAGCTATTTCATGTGATTCGTTTCACCCAATCTCTCTCTCCCCCGGCGTGCCACAGGATAAATCCAGCGACTTTCAGCGACATCCTGATGTAGTCTCCTTCCACTTTCTCAATTTTTGTTTTGCAACACTGAAGTTCAAGTTTTTGACACTCTTGATCCGTCTTCCATGAGTTTCATCCCAGCACTTTCCACCATATGTTGTTCACCGACTGCAAGGCTCACTCCAGCTCCGCAGCTTTTTGTGTGCCACTTTGTCCTGAACTCTCGTACCTGCCTCCATGGCCACTCCTCGTGCTCGCCCACCACTCAGCACTACAAACACGGAATACTTTCTACCAGCACGACCCCCTAGCTGGCTTCGACCGTCCATCCAGACTCAACCGGACTTCCAATCTCTCCACAGTTCACTGGACCTTCTTTTCATGATCAACCAAGACATCCGCCGCCACCCTCTCAACACAGACCCCATGCCAGACCAAACATATTTCCAGGATCACAGAGCATACAACCTCCTGTACCGGATGCGCGGAGACCTGCTACTGATGGACCGCCTCATTGACAGCCTTCGCCACGCTCGCCGCGCCGGCTGCTCCAATTTGTCCCCACCGGACCAGGCCTTTGCGGGCAATATCGCATCGATCCCACAGCACCACTCTCCTCCAACAGCCGGGCCATCCTGCACAACATACCGCCCGGCTTCCCTGTGCCACAAACACCCTCAGACCGCTCACCCTCCTCAGCTCCACGCACACCACCGCAAGATGCAGAACGCTTCCACCACTCCTGGACCGGTCCTCCACCACGTGCCACTCTACCCCACACCCACAGCAATGACAATCGAACCCGAGAACGGGCCCGATCCCGTGACGCCCATGCTGACTAATTACAGCATCCAGTGCCACAGCAACTTTGCAGCCCGAGACCTGCAGCGGCCAACATACTCACTCCTTCACCTGAGACCGCTCCATCGGCCGCAGTTGCTGATCCGTATTTCAATCTCACCGACATTCCTCGGCGAGCACAGGCGACAAAAAACCTAGCCAGCAGACACTTTCAACGTTCATTTTCTCTACTTGAGGTTTTCTTTACACAGCCACAGTTGACTAGTTTTCCGCAGCAATTTTACTGAACCGGTTTTCCTCCTTCATGCTCTCCATGACTGATCGCCACCTGTTTGCTACGATGCTCAGCGCTGATCTACAAACCACACCATCTCGCTATCCAACGACGGCCACCATCTACACGGATCCGCCCACCACACACCACGGGCATTTCTTACCCAACAACCCGATGCCCTACATGCCCAACGTCCAAGAAGCAGCCAACGAAGTTTTGCGCTTGCTGCAAACAAGCAAAGTCACTACCCAGCAGCTGAAAGAGGCCGCCACACGCTACGGTCTCCCCCTCAACCGGGTCAATCGCCTCCCCATACGGAGCTTGCAACAGCTTGTGCGTGTGGGGGCAGCCATCGGCTGCTGACTCGCTGTCCTCAGCCAGCAGCAACCCAGCCACACCACCCTACAACACCTGTTCCACTTACACAGAGCACTTTCCATTTTGATCCACCACACCCAATACATCGACCGCGCCGAAGCCACCTTTGCCACAGGCCTTATCCACATCACCTTGCTTTTTGCATATCCCTCCAGCACCCACCGCTCACAACAATGGCGCAATCGTTTTCGCCAGCTCCACATCCTACCTCACACTTACCACTACCACAACTTCCTCTCGTCTAACTCGGTCTACATCAAGCTCCACTTCAACCCTGACCCACCCCAACGCTGCTACCACCAACATGGCCACTTCTATGTCGGCTCCACCGCCATTGGCATCCCTCACAGAGAGCATAACCGCCGTGCCAAACTCAAACAACTACAGAACAACATCCCCATTTCCGCTGAGCTTTCCCTACGCTACTGGCATTCCCACAACAATATCCACCACTACACCACCATCCAACTCACATCCCACGACACCTACGACCAAGCATGGATCCAGGAACACCACTACATTGCCAACTGGATGCCTACCCTTAACTGGCCCTTCATCTCACACCACCTCAAACTCAAAGCTCAGGGATGGCAGTTCACGAAGCATCGAGCGCATTTCTACTCCAGATTAGGCACTCACAAACGACTCTTCCGACGCCTTCGTCAACGTCAGCACACCCTCCGAGAACCACACCTCTACACCTCTACCAAACATCACGCTCTTACGCTCCTCCGCAATCTTACCAAGCATACAGCAGCTTCCTTCGAAGCAGCCAAACAATTGCGCAGTGGCCAACATGATCTTGAAGTCTACGCCATCCGGCGTATGGCCGCCAATCTCGAAGAACCTGGCCGCAGCCGAGCTCTCCACATCATCAACAAAGCCCTCCTGTATCGCAACCTCACACCACCCAAACCCAACATCCCATTAACAGTGCCTTTCCTGGCCCACGAAGACTTCACCAAGCATTGCCAACAGTGGCTCCGTACCACTATACAACACCACAAGCATCTCGCTATCCCCTTGCACCTCCCGTCACACCGCCTCCGGGAAGCTGCGCGCAAAACTCTACGATCCCAACTACACAACCGCCGCACCTGGGAGGACACTCTCCATTCCCCGCCGGACCCGGCGGACCTCCCCTGCGCATGCCACCATCTTCGAACTCTACTGCAAGATCCTGATACACCCACCATCAATGGCCATTACATCCTCACACTGGATCAACTTCACCTCCCCACACACCTCAGCATCTTTCTCAACGCCAACATGAACAGCACCTACTATCCAAGCAAGGCTCGCTACTTCCTCACTTTTCGGACAGCCTACACAAAATGGCTTAAGATGCAGGGATTACCGCCGTCCCTCGTGGAGCACTTACACCCTTTCCTCGAACACCAATGGCGCCTTCACACCACACACCTTAAACAACAACCACGCTTTACAGCACGACTGCTTCGCCAACTCCAAGAATACCTGGGCCAAAACACAGTGCTTCACCATGCCGATCATGAGCTTCAACAACTCCGACTGTTCTGCCCCCGCCAATACTTCACTGGCGCCTTGAACACATGGCAATCCTCCGAACTTTTCGAACCACTTCCCTACCTTACAGCCGCCAACATCCACGACCATCTCAAAGCCACCGTCCCACCCACCTTACGCACCCGCTACAAATGGGTTTCCGCAAGGATTTCAATATCCCCTACGGAGTGGTCCACCTCAAGGAGAAGAAGCAATGGCAGAAAGGCCGCGCCATTATCTCCTACTTCCATTCACTCAGCGGCAACCTACTCCGCATCACCAGCCGAGCCCTCGACATCATCCTTCAGCACCTCTATCCCCAACACCCAGGGCAACTGTCTATTCCACAACTATGGCACCATTTCCACAGCTACCTCACCCAAACCCCCGCGGACATTTCCCTGCGCGCCACCAATGACGACCTCGTCGGTTTCTTCAACTCTGTCCCCCAACACAGACTCATTGATGCCGTACACTCTCTGATTCACCACTGGCAACAACAGCAATCAACCCACACCATCACAGTGGATGTCCAAGCCACCGGCAACCCCTTCCACCACTCGGCAGACACCACCGCAAACATCCCACGCAACGCACCATCCAGACCTCCGACATCACCACAATCGTAGCCTTTGCACTCAACACTTGTATTTTCCGGGCTTGCAACAACACTTACAAGCAAATCCGAGGAGCTGAGATTGGCTCCCAACTCTCTCCAGCCCTCTGCAATGTAGCCATTGCACTCATTGAACATTCTTGGCACCAGATCCACAACAACCTCCTGCAACGCACAAGCCTACACTTCACCTACTACCGATATGTCGACAACCGCTTCATTGTCCACAACGAACATTTCCTACACCATCCTGCCATCCAGACCCTCATCCACCACAACTTCTTCGGCGACCCAGTGAGTGGAACTCGAGCCTGTGGACGACTTCCATCTCCTGGGTTTCAACATCGACCTCCAACAACGCACAACCACCTACGTGCAACCTTCCCAACCCTGGAAAATCCGGGACTCCACCACCGCCGGGAGCCAGCGCTTGGCTCTGTCAGGCATCCAATCCAGACTTCACACCATTCGAAAATACACATTTCCACCCTCCAGCGCTGAAGCTGCTGCAGCCGAGCTAGTGAGGCTCTATGTCCAAAAAGGACACAGCTACCACGCCTGCCACCGGTTTTTGAAAAAGCGCCGGAGCCGGCGACTTGTGTGTGTCCACCCCTGGACCAAGGGTTTCTTCCAACAGATTCACCTACCGATTGTTTCAACACCGATTCCCAAGCAGGGGAGTGGAGCAGGCCTGCAGAGCTCCACTTAACAAAGCTCTCTGCAGCGTCCTAAAAAAATCGGCCAGGACGCTGGCCGACGTACCTGCTCGTTCTTTCACAAGCTGTTACTCCACTTTTCCACTTTTTGATTCATGGTCCTTCATGTTACTTTCCCCACAATCACAAACAGGTCTTTTCCACAGCTGACTGCAGCCTTGCACCGCGCCGACCGAGTGACCGATCGTCTCTGCAGACTTGAACAACAATGTTTTGAAAC
>CAXIVM010000522.1:84946-119398 GCA_964035705.1 Porites rus | reverse complement strand
TATCAACTTTGCCCCGCTTCAGCCCAAAGTTGCGAAGAATATACCAGGATCTAGTTTACACGCCTCAGCCTCCACCAGTTCTAAAGTTGCGCTGCCCCACACACTCACCTTCCCCTCTCCCGTGTCGCAAACACATCTCTCGACTGCGCTTCTCAGTCAGTACGCGCGTCCTTCTGCCTATGTCACAACGTGAGGGACTGGTTGAGCAGGCCTCCCCTACAAATGATTTGAGTACTGGTACTTCTTGAAAAAGTCGGGGAGGCGTGTTCTATTTGAAGTACTTTGTACTGGTCTTCTGAACCCCCCTGAGTTTCCCACTCTCTGCAAAGTTGCCCTGCAACCTGATGAGGCCGACGGCCAGCAGCGGTGGGAGCCAAGTGTAGAAGACCAGGCAAACGAAGAAGTTGATAACAAGGCAATTATACATAGCAATCAATCCCTATAAAGAGCTCATGTTACTCGAGTCGGTCATACAAAACCACTACTTAAAGAGGTAAGTGTGACCAGGCTTTACAAGGTCAGACTGGACTTGTAGGAAAATATCTATATATGTACCCAGAAGTCAAAAAGATCCCTATAGCGTGCAGGCTTTTCTTATGCGCTTTGATTGATGCTGGGATCCTCCCCCAGACCCTGTACCGCTTGGTCATCTTCAAATCCCTGGGCTTCGCCAGGAGGACAAAGGGTGTGTCAGGCAGTAGGATTCGCCCATCGCTGCCAAACACCCGAATGTCCCCTGGTCCTCCCAGGCCCAATGGGCACCTGTCGAGGTGCCAGGGACAGGGTCGGGAGGACTGCCCACCGGATCCGGTCACGGGATCTTGGGTGGGAACCTAAGAGAATCCAGTCGAAGACAACAGTCTTGTGGCAAAAGGAAAAATAAAGAGGGTCACCAGGTGCTTGCAGAGAAGTAAGGTGCCCAAGAGTTCCAGGGCCGCAATGCGTTTCTGTGGGTTTCCATCTTTGAATGCCCAAGAGTGTGCATCCGCTGCGATGGCATAGTTGAAAAACGGCTGCGGGCAGGTAACGGGTGAAAGGGTATGTGTGTGACGTAATACTCGCAACTGGTGGCTGTCAAAGTGAAGAAGGTCTGTCCGTGTGTTTCGGAGAGAAAAAAGAACTGTTAGAATGTTTTTTACATCACCGAGGGCGGTGAAGGTGTTGGAGAGTGAAACATAGATATGTGATACATCAGGCGGCCATCAGCGTGAGTTTATTTCAGCAGCAGCGGCGGCCGCGGCTTGGCGAGCAATGCGTAAAATAGCATGCTGAAGAGTGGCAGCTTGTTGCTCGGTCAGAGGTGCGTCAGGAATGGGTGGTACTGGTGGGAAAACAGTCGTTGTGTTTGTGGTGGTAGTTGGCTGATAGAGAGCTGGTGGAGCTGGACATGGTGGTGACAGGGTGGAGGTGGGCAGAGGGCGTCTGGTAGGGTGTGCTGTTGGGTTCAGGTAGTGCTTGATGTCACTGGAAAAGTTAAAAGGCAGAAGTTGTCCATTGTGGTGGGGTCGTGGGATGGTGACCCGGTGTGATTGCGCTGGGCCCACCCAGGTGGTATTGAGCGGTGGGTGGCCAGGGCGTGCTTTGGGTAGGATGGGGACGTTGGTAGTGAGGATAACAGGATCCTCAGTGCTGGTGGAGGACGTAGTGGATGGAGGTGGTGGTGCCGTGCGGTGCAGATCAGCAGTGGTGCGCTGAACTGAGGTCGTTTTTGAAATGGCAGGTGATGTAGTGCGTGTGGAGAGGTTGCGGTAAGACGTGTGGGAAACGGGTGGGGCTTTGGGGGGTGGTGGTGATGTAGATGTGTTGTCTGGCCAGCTGCTGACAGGAGGGCAAAGTGAAATCGAATGTGGTGGGGAGTCCTCCTCCTTCTTCATGATTTCGAAGTTGATATCTTTGGAGGATGATGGTTCTGTAGGTTCAAGAGCTGGTGGTTCCTGAAACTCATCTTTGATCTCAATCAGCACTGTTGGACTGGGGTCCCAATCAGGGGACTCGTACTCCATGATGTAGAGGAGGTGTCGGAAGGGGAACAGGCAAGAAAGCTGTGAGAGATCAAATGGCTGCGGGAAAACCTGAATAAATGCTGTACGCCAAAGTGACAAATCGCAGGGATGTGTGCGGTTTTTTGTCTTAGGCAGGGTGTTAGATGTGAGACGGAGTTCTGCCCTGGCTTGATCAGGGGAGAGATGATGTAGGTCCAGCGGCCAAGCGGTCAGCAGCTGACGAGGTAGAAGCCGTCCAAAGTGCCCGGTGGAGGTGCCCACGATGGCCATCAGCAGCTGGGGCAGTGTTGTTGGTAGGTTGTCGGGGATGTGTTGTGAGGTTCGGATGTGAAGGTGTGGTAAGAGGTAGGCGTTCGCGGGAGCGGGATCGATCCCGGCGACGGAGTTGACGGAGGAGAGGTGTTGAGTCGGTGGGTAGTGGTATGGCTGTGCTGGTCGATGGTGTAGTGTCTGAGAGGTAGTGTGTTTGGCCTGGTGTGATTGAGACAGTGGGATCCAGGCGGTAGTGTCCAGGGGAGCCTGGGGAGCCAGGCAGGAATTGAAGTCTGTTGAGCCCGCGTTGGGCTTCGTGGGTAGTATTGATCAGGTGACGGAGGGTGTTACGGAGTTGTAAAAAGAGTCGGTCGGCTGTTGTGTTGATAAAGGAGGACATCGGGGGAGTTGGGTCGTGCACAATGGGGTGATGTTGAAGGTCGTCAGCGAGTGTTGTGATGGTGCAGAGCATCCAGTTGAGAAGGAGTAACTCTGGCTGGTGTGTCGCTGATGGAGCCATGTAGGGCATCGGGTTGTGGGTAAAGAATGCCCGTGGTGTGTGGTGGGTGGGTCCGTGTAGATGGTGGCCGTCGTTGGATGGTGGAATGTCGTGTGTTGTAGTTCAGCGCCGAGCATCGTATCAAAGAGGTGGCGATCAGGCATGGAGAGCATGAGGGAGCAAAAACCGGTTCAGTAAAATGGCTGCGGAAAACGATGTCAAATGTTGCAGTGTAAGGAGGACCCTACATAGAGAACATGAACTTTCAAAGTATCTGGTGGCGGTTCTTTTTTTATCGCCTGTGCTCGCCGAGGAATGTCGGTGAGACTGAAATACGGATCAGCAACCGCGGCCGGTGGAGTGTTCTCAAGTGAAGGAGTGATCACGGCGGCCGCCGCAGGTCTTCAGCTGCAAAGTTGCTGTGGCACTGGGTGCTGGAGGTAGTTAGTCAGCATGGGCGTCGCGGGATCGGGACCGCTCTCGGGCTCGGTTGTCATTGCTGAGGGTGAGGTTTGGAGTGGCGCGTGGAGGAGGGCCAGTCCAGTGCGTTGTGCATCTTGTGGAGGTGTGCGCGGTGTTGGAGAAGGTGAGCGGCTGGCGAGTGTTGTTGGCAAAGGAAAGCCAGGTGGTATGTTGTGGAGGGCGGCAATGTTGCTAGGGGTGAGTTGTGCGGTGGGGTCGATGCGGTATTGTCCGGGTAGGCCGGGTCCGGTGGGGACAAATTGGAGAAGTCGTCGAGCATGACTGAGGCTGTCAAGCAGGCGGTCCATCAGCTGCAGGTCATTGCGCATCTGGTAAAGGGGGTTGTATGCTCTTTGGTCTTGGAAATATGTTTGGGCCGGCATTGGCTCTGTGTGGAGTGGGTGTCGGCGAATGTGTTGGGTGATCAAGAAAAGGAGGTCCATTGAACTGTTGAGAGATTGGTAAGTCTGGTTGTGTGTGAATGGAAGGTCGAAGCCAGCTAGGAGGTCGGCCTGGCAGGAAGTATTCTGTGTTTGTAGTGCTGACTGGAGGGCGATCGCGAGAGGTGGCCATGGAGGCAGGTAGGAATGTTCAGGGCAAAATGGCACACAAAAAAAGCTGCGGAGCTGTAGTGAGCCTTGCAGTCCGTAAATAACATGTGGTGGAAAGTGGTGGAACGAAACTCATGGAGGACGGATCAGGAGTGCTAAAGAAAACGCAACCTTCAGTGTTGCAAAACCAACTGCGTAGCAGACTACATCAGGAGACCGCTGGGGACCGCTGGATTTATCCTGCGGCACGCCGGGGAGAGAGAGTGGGTGAAACGTATCAAATGAAAAAGCTGCCGATAGGCGTGTCTGGAGATCTCTCCGGATGCCTGTTCTCACTAGGCGCTCGCTCAGCAGCCGGCAGCAGCGGTACATCGGCTGTGGGTGGTTTTGTTGGTGATGTCGGAGGTGTTGTCATAGGAGAGGGAGAGAAATCCGGTTGCGAGGGTGGTGGCGGTGAAAATGCTGGTGAGGTGGGAGTGGGTGAAATGTGGGTGGGAGAGGAAAGTAAAAGATGTGTGGAGAGTTCTGCTTGTTGCGGATCTGCCTGTGGTGGCTTGGAGGGGAGGTGGTGGTAGTTGTTGGAAATGCTGGCGGAACGTGGGGTCCGCCTGGCGGATGTGGTGTAGAAAATGAGTGTGGAGGTGTGCCATGATGTCAGTTGCTTGCCGTAGCAGGTTTGAACCTGTGAAAGTGCCACGGTCGTTTGGTGTAAGAGAGCTTTGCTCATGATGTGGGAGGATAGTGTGGTCAATCAGTTGGAGTTCGTCACAGATTGCAGCTGCAGCGCGGCAAAGCGGCAATGCGGCAGCTGGCCAGCAGCAGCACGTCATCACGGGGCCATGCATATGAATTAAGCGAGCAAAAACGGGCCAGAATCGTCAGAAAGAGTACAGGACAACCTATGAAGCAAAATTGCAAGTGGAACCATCACAAGTTGAAAACATCATCGGAAAGGCATGGTAAAAGGCTCACAGCAAAAATTCTGCAACGCAGGACCATAAGATCTTGAAAACTTGAAAAGTCCGCGTGAACGCAACAGTGGCCTTTTTGCTGCTGTGGGCGAAGGTGAGTGTAGTTGGGTGAGACAAGGAGTGGAAGTGGTAGTTGGTAGTTGTTGGGAGGTGATTGAAGGTGGTGTCATAGGTCAGGTGGAGTGGAGTTGGTGGACCATGCCAGTCCTTTGACAATGGCATGGTCGGGGTGAATGACCCAGCATCTGCCCTTCTGGTGGAAGACGGCGCCGTGGTGCTCGTTGAGGAGGGTCATGGCCTGTTCTTCGCCACCGGAAGTGTATTTGGTGGCGGCGCCCCAGGCAAGGAGCGTAATGATGAGTGAGTGAGTGTTTTTGTGGAGCTGCCAAGTGTTGTGAATAATGCGAGCGAACTCGCTTTGGTCGTGGGGTGGATTGTGGGTGATGCGGATGCCGTGAGCGAAAAAGCCAGGGTAGTTGGCAAAGTGGAGTGTGCTGGGTAGGAAGCGACCTTGGCGCAAAATGTTGGCAATGTTGCCGACTGGGCCTGTATGGCCGGCATTGATGTGTGCTACCTCCCGGTGGGTGGAAGTGGCACGGGAAACCGCTGGTGGCTCAGGTGTGGTGGCTTTGGTGTTGAGGTAAGGGAGTGAGATGGCGTTGTATTGGAACTGATCATATTGGTGAGTGGTTTCATTCCACTTCGCATGGGTGTATTGTCGAAAGTCGGTAATGTCTTTGTAAGTGATGTTGCAGTCGGAAAGGAGATTGGCAATGTATTGGTGCTGAGGTCGGTTGGGGGAGTCGAGCTGGTTGGCGTGAAATTCGCACCAGTCGAGGAGTTGGTCTGTTGGTGAGAGGGCTTGAAAGTTGGGTGGAGGTCGCCAGCGGTTGGGTGGTCGACGGATGACTGCTGTGGTTGGATATTGAGAGAGGTCGGTGTTAGTGTTGTCCGTGTTGGGTCGCAGGTCGATGGGTTGTCGGGAGCGGCTGCGGAAAGGTGTGGGACTGTAAGAGTAGGTGGAGGTGGAAGGCGAACGGCGTCGCCGGGAGGTGCTGTGGTGTTTGGAATGGCGGTGATGCCGATGCCGGTGGCGACGTCGGTGGCGGCCGCTGCGGTGATGATCAGACTTGCGCCGGCTTTTGTGATGGTGGCACGACTGCTGTGAAGTGGGTGTGGGGACGGTGGTGGTGGTGCTGGTGAAGTGGTGCTGTCCGGCTTGTCTGTTGTAGGTTTGTGAGGTGCAGCAGCTGGTGGGGCTGATGCAATGGAGGGTGATGGAGATGGGTGGGAGCCAGTGGCTGAGTTGGTGACGTTGGGAGCTGGTGCTGTGGGGTCCAATGGTGCCGGTTGTGGGATTGCCAGCAGGCTCCGAGACTCAAGTTACAGAGGCCCCAGAAGCACAGACAGTCACATAGCCGGGAGACCAAACCAGCAATGTAGAGCTGTCGTGAAGAGAATCAAATTTTCAGCACGTTGAGGCCAACAAACGTTACGTTAGTGAGCTTGGCCCCTGCGGGCATGAACTGTTGCCTTGTCTCCCCACTTGTTTCCCTACATGTCTCCCCGGGGTGTGGCTTCAGAGAATGCGCGGTGAACATTAGCTCTTTATGTTACTGAAAGCTATAGACCTTGACTTGCAAAACGGCATGAAGCGCTGGGTCAGATCAACAGAAGGTTGGAATTTTTGAACATAGGTATACCTTAAAAACATACTCCATATACTAGTGTGCGAAAAACACACACGCGATATGGAGCGACAACCCCTGCTTGGAGTGGCAATCCAGAAATTGCCCCCACAACTGAATCAAGAGGCGCCTTTTCACCCCACATCGGCCAGCGCTGGCCTTCAGCAATCCCGTTCTTGCGAAGACTCAGGGCTGGAACCACAAATGTTCTGCCAGTGAAACGTCAAAAACAACATGTACCGTTCAAAGAAACGATACAGCAAATTGGAACCGTGCGGACAGAGAGCAGCAAGTTTAGTTATCTTTCCCAACATATCTTCCTCAGCTAGTGTTTTGTGACACCTGCTGTTCTCATCCGACTTTGCCAAATCCAAGATCAGGTGGTTGAAAGCATGCCTTAGATCGTGAGGGGAGTTTCAAGCCACCAATTGTTAAGTGTTTCGACGGCTTCCGGTAGGAAAAGAAAAACACAATGTTGCCAATGGCAAAGCTGGAGAACCACTTTGGTCGAATCTTGTAGTTCAATCTCCTTCTATCCAGATTGAGCTTGGCCATCATTCCATATGCATCTAGGCAGGTTTGACCACCTTTCAAACCACGAAGCCTCAAGTCTTCCCCAAGTCGCACTGCAGGGCGGTCCGAGACAAAGAGGTATTCAGTTACGCCCCAAAGCATTCTGGCTCTCAAGCAGCATTCCCTACCTCATATCATGCTTTTCCATGTCTCAACAAAACCAAACACGTAGCCCGCCAAACTGTTGTTGGTAACACATGAAATAAAATAGGGCCTGAATTTAGTCAAGGTTGCAAGAGCAATGGTCCTGGAAAAGTTCAGCAGCAATGGTTGCAAGAAAGAATAGGATGACCTTTGTGTGCATTGCCTTGACGTTGCTATCCAGCTCTGGATATTGTTTGGGATCATTTTCACCTCTACCAATGAGATGCATGTTCCAAGTCACATTGGGGATTTCTTGCCTATTGCTCTTGCAGTAGAGGCGAAAAGCAACCCCAAACTTTCCCATGAGCGCATTACCCGTGTCATGTTGACCAAGAACCACGCCATGAAGCGATCTCAACGGCGTTGTTCGATCATGGATTGTGTGGTCCTCAACCTTGGGCAGCAGCGAACGGGTTGGCGCCAACTCATATCCTATTGCCAATAACATGGACGATGATGGTTAGTAAAAGACTTTGTCTAAAATCTAAAGTGTTTGTTGACTGATTCTTACAGGTAACAAGACAGAATATACGGCTTTTTGGTAGAACCTGCTTTATCTCATACCCCAAAACAAAGTTTATTGACTAGTGACTATAAACTCACAACCAAAACAGTGACAAGTGTCAACGTCGAAAAGGAAGCTAGCTGCAATATCCTTGCCCGCCCCTAGCAGGATGGTGTGCGCAGAATCCCACATCACACGGGTGATCAAGAATCCAGGTAGATCCAGCCAAGGAGTACGTTGAGCGGGGGCAGTTGTCTGAAGATACTCTTCATGTGTCCGAATTGTTCGTACCCAGGGTGCATCGCGGTTGAAATTCGTGAAAATGCGATCCAACCATTCTGGTGGGGTCTTTGGAAACGGGCGTATGGCACCACATAGATCACACAGCTGGCAACTCTGGTAGTTGCGCTTCGCATACTGATGGCTTAGGGCCCGTTCTTTCCAATCTCCACACCAAGCGCAAAAAGCCGCTCTCCACCCACCACATATCAAGGTGCCAGCCTTGAGGGCCCGGGCCTCATTCAAGGGTCTGCCAAATTGATCGACAGACGGAAACTTGCCGGACAGCAAGGTCTCACCTGGGAAGCGGTGCGGTATGGTGCGGTGAATGGCGGGAGTGGGCCTCAAACAATTTTGTGATTGTCCATGTTGAATTAAAAAAATGCCAATGAACTACCAAGAATCAATCCCAAGCGATTGCTTTCACTACAGCTCTATTTGCCTTTGCTCTCAAGGCCTTTGAAGGTAAATATTGCATAGGTATTGCTGCAAAGACAAATTTTGTACACCAGTTCGATCGGGCTAGTGTGGATGACCAGAGCCAAATCAACATCTCATGGTTGTTTGTAAACTCGGCGCCATCGGTGAACCACCTGACCTCGAATGAAAGGTGGGTTGAAGGTTTGAGGCCAGCAGCCTATCAGCTACTCCCTATGGCAACCTGCTAGAAAGTTTCAGTCTCAATGGTGGACCAAGTGTCTGGGATTGTTGCGCTTCCGAGGCCTTGCCTGGGATAAAGCCGGGCACCCTGGAAGAGTGACACGGTTTGGAGGAACATGCTAAAGCAAAATAAAATCCCTAAAAATCACACAATGGTCCAGGGAGACAGGTTGAATAGATTTGTAGACTTACTGTTCACTAAATGACTTCAACCTGTCTCAAACTACTGATTGCTGTGCAAGGGCTGGACAACTGGGTGTGACTGGGCCCACTCTTCTCCGGCGTAAGACCAGTACTTGCTGCAATTCTGCTCGGTGGCGCCAATGCACACGTCCCATAGGTTGGTGTTCCCTTTCCCCCAAAGTGCTGACAGCGTATCGCTTGCCAGCATGATTGGCAATTCAATTTCCTTTGTTTTGCCCTCCGACTTGTCAAACACTTCAACCACTATCGAATGCGTTTGGAGACCAGGAACTCGCATTTTTGCCCAGCGATGTAAATCCCTCTCCACGTTTTGCATACATCTCCCCCAGCTAGCCAGAGACGCTAGATCACGGATGGTGCTTTCATCAAGGCCATCCCTATAGGCAGCGTGCGCGTATCGCTGGGCTGTACTAACATGGATTGCCTCAGATCCCACCAATGTCCTTCCCCGAAAACCTTCATACAAGCATTCATATGTACTAGCAAAATCTAGCAAACATGTTTGGGGAACAGCACCGCAGTCGAGCAACCCCTCGAGAAACATCCCACAGCAATTCCTTGGCAAGCTCCGAGGTCGGCTGTTCAACTTGGGCACCGCGTCGACGGTGAGCGGAAGGACCTGGCGCCGGCGTCGGTGGCAGAATCAGCAACAATATAGCCGGCCAACAATAACTATGTGCACTGGGCCCTGACTCTTTTTTCACATTCCGCCTCGGTCAATACCCCTAGCCGGCATCAATCACTCATGCTTCGATGCGAGTGGATGCCATGTACCCCTTTGGGAAGATGCGTTCAAAACAGAACTAGAACGACATATCAGTCAAAGACAACATGTTTACTCTAGAGAAGCGCAAACATCACAAGATCCTCCCAGCTATTTCCAAAACATGGCCTACTTGCTAGCAGGGGCTGCAGCCATTTTCATGGTCTTTGCAACCTTCTTGCGAGCTTTGTACCAAGTGCTGTAATTGTCGGCCTTTTCAAAAATCTCACGGTAGGAATCTTCAGAGTTCACACCCTGGGTCACCATTTTGGTGATGTCTCTGTACAACCCCGTCATGCACTGAGCGTGGGCTGTCAGGGCCGTCACCATGTCCTTGCTGCACTCCAACCCCTCGATCGAAACGCATAGTGTGCGTGCTTCTTCAGCCTCCTTGAGCCTGACTTTGACACTCAGTGACATTTGTTGCAAAAACCAAACTGTGTGCTTTAGGTTGTGTTTCATTCCGCCACCAACTGAAAACAAACCCTTTTGTAATTGGGCCTAGGGACGCTGAAGAGGCAAGCGCTCTGGCCTTCTCCAAAGGGGTCTTGGGAGTCACAGGGGGCGGAGTTGAATCATCACCTGCAGGAGGAGCATCATCTCCCTTTTTGCGACGAGGCTTGGGGACCCTTTTTGGGTTGGGGACGGGCACAGATGGGTTTGACGTGTTTCCAAGCGCGGCCGTCGCACCATCTGATGGGTGCCCCAAAGCACGGGCAAGCACATTCTTCAGCGATGGAGCTGATGATTCAGCAAAATCAGTTCCTGGCAGGGAGTTTCAATAGCCTTTAACCCCAATCAAAAGACTCTAGACTCAGTATGGGGGGTATGTTCAAATTATTTCAAAATATTTCAAAATTTAACATTTAAGTCTTTAATTTTGATATGATGTGGGTGAGGGTCTCCTTCAGCAGTCATGTGTGCGGCTTCTCCATGTGTGATGTTGCCAGTCACCTCCAGTGATCGCGAGCTGCGGCTTTCCTGCTTCTCCTTTTTGGACACTTCCTGAACAAAGGTGTACTTCCTGTACTTCTCAACGCCAGGAAAGTTGGGATCTTCGCTGTAGCGCCCCTCCTTGGTCGCCTTATCGATGAAACCGTCCACATCCTCCGGCGCATAGAGACCAGACTGCTCAATTTGAGCCCGGGACCATTCCACGACCTTCACACCGGCCGCCGAGCTTTGCACATTCTCTTTCTTCAACTTCAAGGCTACCTGCCCAAAATTGCCAGCTGCATGCATCCATAGGTTGAATAGATCCGTCCGCTTGCCTTTGTCTTGGAACATGGATAGCAAACTTGGCTCCATTTTCGACCTTGCTCAGAGGCGGACAAGAGAATGGGGCCAAGGAAAGAAAGACGCTTTGAAAACACAACAAACAAAAAATGACCAATCAGCCCAAAGTACGGATTCTCAGCGTGACGGAGGTAAGTCATGTACTCTTTTCGGTGGCTTGCACTTGTGCACCACACACCCGGGGGAGGTGGCACAATCGCTGTGCCTTTTGCTGCAGCATTCTGCACTGCGGCCTTCGCCGCATTTGCTGCTTTGTCAACGACAGCTGGCAGTGGCGGTGGAGATAATGCCTGGGAAGCTGGCTCGGCAAAGACCTGGACCTTAGCAGGCATTGCTGGTGGGGTGGCTGAAGGTTCTGAAAGCGCCATTTGGCCTGGCACTGGCTGAACTGCCACTGGCGATGCCGATGCCTCACCATGACCAGGTGGGTGATGGGGTGGACGCAGTTGACTGCCCATTGGCTGGAGCCTGGAGTGGTGGCTGGCCAGGTGGGATTTCCTGCTGCTGCTGCTGACCATACGATGGGATGGAATTGGCTGGAGCCTCGAGTGGTGGCTGGGCAGGTGAGGTTTCCCGCTGCTGCTGCTGCTGCTGACCATCCGGCTGGGCAGGTGAGGTTTCCTGCTGCTGCTGCTGACCATCCGATGGGGTGGACGCAGTTGACTGCCCATTGGCTGGAGCCCGGACTGGTGGCTGGCCAGGTGGGATTTCCGGCTGACGCTGCTGCGATGTCTGGGCAGCTGCAAGTGGTGCTGCTGGCTGGGCAGTGCCTGGGGGTGGAACACAAGCTCGTTCAAGTTGATGCGGAGTCGGTAGGTCTCCATGGACCAACACCACAGGCTGAACAAGTGAAGCCAAAGCAACTGGCTGGGCAGATGGGTGTTGCAGCGGGTGGACTTCTGGGGCTGCTGGAATGGCGGCAGGATGCACCACTGGCCTGGGGAGTGGCTTTGCAGCAATGTAGGGTGTGGGAGGTCCACCACACTTGGAATACGGCAGTGGAAAGCGTGGCGGATCTGGGTACTCTTGCACTCGCATCTGGTCGATTTCCTCCTGCACGCGACTCTCAACTTGACTCTCAAACATCAAGAGATCCTCCTCCGTGATATCTTCTCCATCAGACTCCTGTCCGAGAATAAGGGTGCGTGCTTCTAAAGCATCAGCATCAGCAGTGGTCTCCATGGTCCCCTGCTCAGGTTGAGTGTCTTGGACACGAGCATCATGTTCCAAAACTTGAGAGCTCTCCACATGGCTATGTGTGTCGGTCCGGGCATCTTCAGTGGCATTGTCTGGCTGAAGCTCTGCCTTGGTAGGGCGAGCTGTGCAGTTAAAGAACAAGGCGATTTCTTATATTTTGAGAGATGTCCTTGGGGATCACTGTTGTTTTATAGAAATTGACATATGCTTAATATCTATGATTGGATATGCTGATCAGCTCCCATCAACACACACATATTATATATATATATTACATATCGTCATATCGTATCCACAAAAGAAAACAGTTTCCAGTGACCACCAAAGGTGCCACAATATCTGCCCAGTCAAGGCCGTGCAATTGAGCTGCCAGCTTGAAATTCTTAAGAAGTTCATCCCGGTCCATGCGCCTGGGAACCTTGACCCTCCCACTTGAAGCTGAAGTTGTCTCCGAAGATGGTAGCGATGCAGTAGACACGGTCCGCTTCTGAGGGATCATAGCACCGTTGTAACGTTCAAAAAATTTTTGGATGTTTTCCTTGGTCGTATGCATTACCCCTCCAATAGGGCCACGTGGCACAGTGTTCTCAGGGCGGTGGTAAGTAGCGGGGTCGAAAAAGGCCTGCAGGTCTTGTGACGTTGGTGTTACCCACACACCTGCCTGGGGTGGTGTCTGCAGCTGCAGCGCAGGAGCCCCACCAGCCACGGCTGCAGCTGCACCAGCAGGCTGTGGAAGCCCAGTGGACATGGCTAGATCTCCTAGATCTCCTTTCACAATCTCTACAATCACTTGTTGGCCAAGCTCCAGCATAGAATAGGACCATCCAAATGCATTGAACATGTGACAGAATCTCAAAGTGTACACAGTGTGAAGGATCACGAGTTTTCACGGTCGTTTCACGGAGTTTTCACGGTCGATCATGTTTCAGTATGTGGCCAACTTCAGCATAAACCTACACCTATTGACATGTCAAACATGAATCCAAAGATGAAACCACACATTTTCATATGAGCCCTTGCCCAACAGGCCCAGTCCACCTACCCTCTCATATTCTTCTTCAAGTAGGCATGCGCCACGCTTCATCACGCCACAGGAATCCAACCCCTGGCCGTGTGGGCGCACAGAAGGGTCTTGCATGGTCGACGAGGGTTGTGTGAAGCACAGGTGGGAACTCAATCATCCACACGTTGATTGACTTTGGGGCTGATAGATCAAAAGAAGTATCAAAAGACTGTAATGTTGGCATCCTTTGGTGGGTCACGGCCCTCTGGACTTCTCTAGCAGACCTGATAGTAGACCTGATAGCAGACCTGATAATAGAATCATGATTAGACCATATCAATAGAATATCATAAAATCCCATAATGGCATTAATAGAATTCATAGATTCAATAGAAGCAGAGTGACACATGGACTCCGGGTCATTGACACATCTTTTGCGTTCGAATTGGCGCCATCTTCTGAATTGGTCAGCAGTGGCAACAGCCACAGACACAAGGTGAGCCACACTGAAATGCATCGTGTTATCAAACGAGCCCCAACAGTTTTAGTTGAAACATTTCCAACACCAATCGTTGTCCTGCTGCTCAGACCTGCGAAAGATATTGAAACACTTCCGCCAAGTTGGCCCCCTGCCATTTTGAGGCATCAGCGGTTTTGTGCCTGCTGGGATCTGGCATAGTCGAGATTTGCCAATCTCTCCATTCCTTCCAGACTCCCAATGTAACATACCCGAAAGTTGGGGTGTAGCTTTGGGATTTTTTCAAAGCCTTGTCCCCAGTCACACGGACCTTCCCGTCTTTCGTGACCTCCTTCTTTACAAGGTCAGTGGCCCAAGTGACGTCGGTGGGCAGGGGCATGCTGAATCTATGCACCAACGGCGTGGGGGCCCACAAGTGGGTTCCTTTGGGAGAGCGGGCCCCAAAACTGCCCATCCATGTAAAAGCTCTGAACACACGACGCATTTTCACTAGATCCCGCATTTTGGGATGCTCAAAGAGCAAGGATGAATGCGGTTGTTCGTAGACCCAGCAAACGTTCTTGCATTCGAGGATCCACACAATGATTGCCATTCTTGCCACCATGACCTCAAAGCATGCGAGGGAGGAAGGGGGCACCCACCAAACACTTTTAGGGCCTGTTGGCTTGCGTCCATAGGAAAACGAAACAAGCAGAGATCACAAAGCAAGGCACATTTCCATCAGCCACCGATTTGACCCGGCAATCGCCCAGCGGACACCAGAGTCGGCGCCCAGTCCTAGTTGGCCAGCAGGTGGCTTGAAACAAATTTCAAGACTGATAGATCTCCACTGTCAAACCACATTCCAACATGAGCCACCAGACCCTAAAAAAGGTCACCTCCAAAAATTGCCCTTTAGGGTCTGTTGGTCTTTAGTTGCATTAGTTCTATTTCCTCATCCCACTTGGGTTTCCGTTTTGGGGGCGCTATAAAGAGCAGGGCCCAACAGATTAAGTAAAATAATATTTTGGAAGCCCCATTTATTTGGAGCACTCCATAGCACTCCCAAAATCAGTGGACAGTTACAGCCTTAGTCCAAGCCACCTTTGCAAAAGGCGCGTGGGAAAGTTAGTGACACCCTGTCCGTATTTGTTTTACAAAATTGAGGCCGATGCACAGGTTTGTTTTATATTGACATCCTAAGCAATCTGTATGGTGAGAGGTCAAGAACAAAAACAGCCTATACACAGTTCCCCATCCCAGCGAGTGTTGATCCAAGACCTGGGTAAACTCACGGGTTGATGTCAGACAGGCTTCGAAGACCTTGATACAAAGACCCATGAAGAGCATACAGTGGCGATCATGGCGAAGCCACACTCCTTCATTCGTAGGGCAATTATCACAGCCACGATGAACCTTATCTCGGTCAGCCGGCAGCTGTCGGTGAGATCCCTGAAGTATGGTTTCTCTGAACATTCTTTTTGTTTTGGAAGGGCTGTGGAGCGAAAATTGCACAAACGCTTTCCTACCAACGCAACCCAAAAGACCCTAGAGGGATCTAAAAGGCATGTGTTTGGTGCCCTCAAAACAAGCACCTTTTTTACGGTTGGTTGATCTTTCTTGGTACTTGTGGCATTTTTTTCAGGTTAGTCCTTTTCCATGTGGTTTACACCCGATTGCAGGTCAGGAACCCGGGAGTCGACAATATGTCCATGTTTGTGTTGTCCAGCTGTATCTCGAAGGGGCATCCACGCAAACCATTGCCGACGAAGGCTTTGGTTACCTCATTGCAGAGATGGCCATACAGAGGACACAATCTTCAAACACGCAACTCCGTGCACCCCACAAGGTTTGCTCAATGAGCGGTCCTAGGTCCCGAGTCTGGTGGCACATCAGAGGAACACCACTGGTTCAGTTGCTTGCTACTTTATGGGGATCAACACTAACATTGCTGAATTAGGACCTTTCTGGTATCCACCCATAAGAACACTACTATCCTACTGGGCTCAGTTGCTTGCTAGTTGAACCGAGCTGTTCAAGAGTACACTTTGGATTCTAAATAACTGTTATTTCAAGATAAACTTGATCAATGACTGGCTTGTGGGAACATCAAAGGAATTCTGTATGTATGTATATAGAAAGTGATTCAATTTGTATTGGACTGGGTTGAAGGGCAAGTAAAAGCCTGTTGGTTCTTCCCCAGCCGCGGCTTGAACTCCAGCAAAGTACTCGCACATGTCTAAATCAACGGTCAACGGTCCTGTGTAGCGGAAGACACTCTTCAGGAGCTCCATGACGATGATCGGCGCTGCGATCAAGCTCAACCGGCTCAGCAGGCCATCCACCTGTTGAAGGAGTCCCGGGACCCGGGAGTGCTGCGGTTGGAGGTTTGGCCGGGTCTGTCATTCACTCACAAAGCCCCTGAACATACCGGCCTGCGCTTTGGTTTGTTGTAAGCGATCACCCAGAGCCCCAATTTGGCGGCAAATTGACACGGATTCTTGGGTCGACTTCGCGTGGGTAACGTTCTTCTTGTTGACCGCCTTCAAGTTTTTCTTCGCCTCCAACTTGTTTTCTTCCTTCTCTCGGGCATTGGGGCGAAGCCTATGCAGCACCATCTTGATAAGACACACGAGAAGTGTTTGATGAAGAAACACTCTAGTGACTCTAGTGCCACAATGCTTTGAGCCCAACTAGGCAATGTTGGACGTTCACAACCCAACTTACACGAAAGCCATGCTGCAAAGTTGAAGTGGCTTGCCGTGTGTTTGAAAAGACATGAAACTATGTTTTCTACTGCAACGATGAGGTTCAGCTACTTAAAGGAGGCTCCATGGGGTGGATTGCAATGTACACGTTTTTCACCATTGCATGGGCTGTTGCCACAAGATGCCACTGCACGAACTTAAACCCCCTGCTCACATATTTTTTGATCAATTTTGATCGGAAAGATGGAAATCCATCTCCAATGAAAGCAGGGCTCCACAAAAGCGATTCCCTCGCATAAAGAGTTAATTGGTTGGTTGACACGCCTTGCAACCATCCCCATATAGACATGTCAGCATGTCAGCTGTCACACAAATCCCATCCACTCTTGGTCTTGGCCCATTCCCACGCAGCTGAGATATCGTCGCCCCACACTTGCTGCTTGCAGCTAGGCAGTTCAACTTCCTTTCCTGTCCGCAAAGGCCGAGTGGGCGGGTCGGTGAATTTCTGCGGGGAGATGTCTCACTCGGTTTATATACTTTTATACGCCTACAAGCCCATATCGCTAGTTACTAGTCCTGCACGGTCACGCCCAGCTCGAGTTATGCGAAAAGCCTTTGCTTTTAGAAGCACTTCAATCTTGCTGCCACTGCGGCTTTCGACGGTGTAGCTCAACCGACCTTTGCGAGGTCTTTGAGGTCGAGCATCTGCAGGGATTCCTGAGAAGCACGTCCCCGACACAAATGCCGATGGCAATTTGATGTGTTGGCAAACCCATTCTCCTTTACACCAAAAGTTTCTACGTTGGGATTTGCAATCTTGGGTCCCACACCCCGCCTTCAGGGATTGGAAGAGCTCCGGGAATCTCTGATTGGCCAGCCCCCTCCGGTTGACCAGCCCCCTCCGGTTGACCAGCCCCATCCACAGCAGGCTGGGCATTCTTTGAGGCTGGGCATTCTTTGAGGCAGGTTGACCTCTCTTCACCTTGAGGCTGGGCGGGGTCTGGCAGGGCATTCTTTGTCTGGTTCTTCTTCTTCTTGGAGCCTTTGTCCTGAGACCAGCAGTGATTGGTGTAGGGTCGGGGTTCATTCCGCCGAAAATCCAAACAGACAGGCATTTGGCTCTTTGGGTCGAAACAACAATTGTCAATACAGCAACAAAACGGGCTATGTGGAAAGATGTCTCCAAACAAAATGTGTTCTTAATGACATAGGGTCCAACAGCCTCAACTGCTCAAGTGGGCAAACCAAGCCCTCAACCTGGTCCACTTCCATCGCACTTGGTGGTGTAGGTGGAGATAATGGCGTGGTACGCATAGGTCGATCCAAATCAGGGCCTTTTGACCGGTGACGTTTGCTAGGAGGCTCCACATTCTGTGTTCCCTCAACAACCTGGGCTGGGGGAACTTCATCTGTTCCAGCGCCTGCGACCTGCTCCTTGTTGGACACATCCCCAACCCCATCACAACCCTGGTCGGGCATTGGGACACACTCCAACTCCACACAATGATCCCCACCACAACCCATGGGGGCAGACTCCACATCCACATCACCAGCCCCATCACAACACTGGTCGCGTACGGGGGCAGGCTCGGCAAGACATTGCGCGTTCTCCGGGTTCTCCACCTTCACAAAGTTCAGCTGCCTGGGGTTGAGAACTTCCTGGCCCAAGAAAGCAAATCACCACCATCAATTTCCCCTGGTCACTGTCATCCAAGTGCTTAAATGATATTTTACATTTGATATGTTGAGGATTATGTTTGGGCTAGGCGCTTGTCGTTCAAATAAAACCATACTCGCCCCCTCCTCTGCTTTCTCAAGCAAATCTTGACCATGAGCGTAGCACGGGCCCAACCTGCACATGTGTAGGCTGCAGAGTGAACAGACCAGTTCACACCCAAAGACCAACCCACACCTTAAAACACATCCCACACCCAAGTTCCTTTCCGATTTTCAAGTAAATGTAAACCTCATTTGACCCTATGACTAAGTTTTGCGCTAGGAAACCCCAGCAAGCGCAAGGTCTTGACATAGATGTCCTCCTCCTCTTCATCTTCTGTCAAGGAGACAACTTGCCTTGGCTGTCGCATGCGGGCAGACAAGTTGGAATGCCACCCCAACAAAACCAGGCGTTTAGTTTTCCTAGAGTTCCGAAAGCCATTCAGTATATAAGTGAAGAAAGGGTACCTGTCTGAAGGGTGGATGTCTGACAAGGCTTGCGGTGAGGTCGAAGGTGGACCAGACACTGTAGACCCCGTTGGAGAGGACAATGGGCTCCACTTCTTCCGGCCCCTTTTCTCACTGCTTTGGTTTGCCATGCACAACTCCTTGAGATATGTGACTTCTGGGGTCCGGCCGCGCTCGCTCCGAGAAGCCCTGTGACGCAAGTAAGACAACAACAGGCGCACTTTGGATCCTTCCTTTAGGGCCCTGCTGCGTCTATCTTTCTCTTCCAAAGGATTTGCTGAAGGTTTGCCACACATCACATGCCCCCACACCGAATCGCAACGGAGGATTGCGTCCCCAAGTAGGTACCCCGAGGGCTCCTTGTCGGCAGGGTAGGCTTCAAGCACAGCCTCCGCAACCTGGGCATTGATCTTGACCTGGAGATCGTGTTCCTGAATTTTCTTGGGGTTGGAAAGCTGTAGCAAAGACCCACCCACCAAGTTCATGGTTTCGACTCGTTTCACCAAAGCTTCAGCTATGGCTAGAGAAACATGTCCATCGCTCCACCAAGTCTTCCAACTGGCGAGGCTTTTGAACTTGGGTTCATTGTGGTGTTCCTGCGATTCCATCGCCACCACCTGCATGGCACTTTGAGATGCTCTAACTCTAACACCCTTCCCTTCAAGCAAATTGCTGCAGGAGAGCGCGGCCAATGAGCGATTCAAGATGCTAGCGGCACGGTGCGGATGACTGTGAGGCATCGGTGACTGTAGTGTCCTTCCAATATTTTTTGCAAACTTTCCAAACATATTGGCATACTGGTAAGTGATGGTAAGTGTGTTGCTAGTGCCGCCACACGACCGCTCACATTCATCCTTGTGCAAATGCGGTAGAGACATGAAGGTCACATGAAGGTCGAAGTGACCTTCCAATCACCAGTTGAGTCACTTGAGACTTCAGGAAAATTAAACAATCAGAGTGGTTCCGGAGAAACTTGCATTGGAAATCCGACATGGTTTCATTGAACGTAGTGCAATTGAACACTTAGACCCGAGTTTGTTTGCGGGGTGTTCCATAGAGACATGGTTTGACTTATATTGAAACCTTGGTTCAATTGTTCCCTGAACGCAACCTTCACCAGCACCGGCGCCCGGCCTGCCACCCCAAAGTAGGGTGCGCAGGATTCCCATTGCGCGCGCTTCGGATGTAGAAAAGGATGGCCCCTGACCCTGACTGAGTGGGCTGGGAGAACTTCAAAACTGTTACTTGCGAGATCTTGCGAGAACATGTTTCGGACATAGTATACCTGGCTTCCTTTCTTCCTTTTGGCCTCACGGGTTTTAAAAAAACATGTAGTTTGCCAGACGGTTGTCTGCACACCCCTCTTGTTTGGATTGCCCAGAGGTCGCCATGTGCCCCCTCTCGTGGCCATAACTGACGGACGGCCGGCAAAGATCAAACTTGCCCCTGGTTCCAGATCGTTTCTTTTGGCCAACCCTATAGTAGGCCGTTCCACGCTTCATGTTCCACGTTTCATGAAACACAAATTGTTCGTCTAAAAAACACATGGACCACCAAGCAAACATCACAAGAAGACACCTGGCCAACCAACAGCCAAGTAAACACATGTATATTAAGCTTAATGTTATGTTCAGAGGCGGAAGTTTCAAAAAATATATCTATAGGAAGGTTTTTTCTGGGCTTTGTCACGCAAGTCACCTTCTGCCTTCATGAGGTGCAATGCAATGTGTGTGATGTATTGTCAACTCTTGCGCCAAATTGCTGGCCCACCCCCCCACCCTATGTACAGCTCACCTTACACTAGGTCATGTGTGTGATGTATTGTCAAATCTTGCGCCAAATTGCTGGCCCACCCCCCCACCCTATGTACAGCTCACCTTTGGACCGAGTACACTAGGTCCCGGGAGTAGAGATGGTCAAGGCCATCTCACAGCCCAAGACCAATGTAACTTTGGACTCGGAGCCTGCTGGTGGGGGCTGAACTTGTGGTGAGTCGCCGATAGCCAGTGGAGGCGGCGGTGGAGGCAAAGGTTGAGATGAAGGTTGTGTGACTGGGGGAAAGGCTGAGTAAGGTTGCCAAACCCCCTGGGGCATGAGCCACTGCGGTTCTGTGGGGGGATGATGAGCCGTAGGTGCATGTTGAGGTGCTGGAGGCGACTGGATCGGTGTGTTGTTGGTAGAATCGGTGGGTGGTGTGTGATGCAGTTGTTGTACTAGGTAAGAAGGGGGAGGTGCTGGTGACGGAAAAGTGGGTGGTGGTTGTGTGGGTTGTGGTAGCGGCTGAGATGGTTGCACAAGTGTCCAGGCAGAGGGAGTGCCATAGGACAGTGTGGTTGGAGTTGGAATAGTCATGGTAGGTGGAGCTGGATAGGCTCGAGGTTGTGGAAAAGGGTATGTCGGGGGATGTGGTGACGGAAAGGCTGGTGCAGTATGTGGCTGTGGCAGCGGCAATGTCGGCTGTGGTTGTGTAATGGGTAGTGGCGGTGGAGTGGCATGGGAATATGGCCAGGGAAATTGCATGATATTGTCGAAGGTATTGGTTGGAAAACTTCAGCGCTGTATAGTAGAGGCGTCTGAATGGCACGGCGCAGCAGCAGCAGCGCGGCTGAGATTGCAAAAGTTGTGGTCTGTCATAGTGGTGTTGAAAATCGCACTGCTCTTGTTAGAGGTATGTAGGTTGTGAAGGTGAACTTGGTGTATAATGTAGAAGTGTTGTAGGGTGTGGTCATGCATCTCGAATTAGATTTGAGAACTCCGGTATGCGGGCTTGAGTTCCTCTGGCGGAAAAGTCATGTCACACGTCAAAAAGCCACTACATGCAAAATCATGCAAAACCCTTGCAAGACACTACAGAATACAGTGGAGGAAAAGCTGCCGTTTTTGGGCCCGGCGGCCAATGCATCAGTTGATTCTATGGATGTGTCAATGACTTCCAGTGGAAACTCAGTGACAGGTGGCAAGTTGGGGTGGGTGATTTCCTATGCAAAAACAGCGCCCCTGTGACGGGGATCACACTCAGCACCCGAGTGGGACGGCTGAGCGAAACACACTCTGACATTGGTTTTCAATGAACTCAGTTCCCACGTTGAGAAGGAAGGTGAAGGAACGGAAAGGTGCATGAGTCCGCAGAAACCGTATTGTTGAACAATGTTGGCAGCTGCACTCGAAAACGATCTGACACTCAAAGTCGGCTGCAAAGCGGCGCAAGGTGGCGGTGGGTTTGTGGGAGGTATCATGAAGAACCATGAAACAAACCGTGGAGAAGTGGGGTGACAGCGTGTGAAGAACTTCGCAGGTACGTTCGGATGATCAGTCCGAATATCCCACTCTGTGACCTAGCTTCGTTGAACTGGGTCAGTCACAGAGTGCCCAGTTCCCCTGCTGAGGTTGGGTGGAAACGAGGTGGTGGTAGAGAGCCCTTTGTCCAGGGGTGGACACACACACACACGCACCTTCAGCTACACAAACGGTCAGGCTGATCAAGGTGCTGATCTTGGGAAATTTGCTGAACTGACAGTTCCTGAGTATATAGATTCTTGTAAATTGGAGCCTGACCGAACCACTTGAGAAGGGGATCCATACAAACACCGCCATTCAAACAGCACCACAACTGCAGCAAACCACCATGCAAAGGAATCAACTCTGAACTGTGAAGCCCCTCTCCACCAAGCGACCCCCTGGCTTTCCTATGCTTTCGCCAGTGGATCACTCACTTCAACTCCAAGCTTCTCCTTCCTCTTCCTGAGGCATTCCACCTCCGACTGCCCCGTCAAGACCTCAAATGACTCATCAAAGGCCAGCTCTGACTCTCTCATGTAGCTCTGACTCATCATGAGTTCTCACCTGCCCAACCAACATGTGTGGACGCTCACCTGTCCAACCAACAATTGCGGGACTGGATGAATTCTATATATATATAATCAGGCCCCAGCCAGCCACAGAAGCCAACATGCTGGTCGAGATGCCATGAAGGCCCAAGTGTCCTGACCCCCGTCCAGTGCGCCATAGGAGCCACACCACTTGGCCATCGCCTTCCTGAGAACGGTGAGCAAATTTGCGGCAACTGAAAAAAATCTTAGATAATCTGAGAACCCGGGGGCATCAGGGGGTCCATCTCTTAGGCCATCAGGGCACACCGTGGGGACGGCGATTCGGCGAAGCAGCCGTGGAAATCTCAATTTCGAGCCCCAGAATCTCCAGCAGCAACACCCAAAGCTCTTCACCTGGGCAACAAGGAGATGAGTTGGTTTGGCTGTGCCATCTACAGCATGTCGGCCCCTTTCCTACTAGAAAGCTAGCCTTTCAGAACTCAGAACTGGCGAATCTGTTCATCTTCTGTGGTTTCAAGATGGTTTCTGTTGATAATTTGCATTTGGGGCTGGATCCCTTGTGGTACTTGCCAAACTCTTGGCAAAAAAAGAAAACAAAACAAAAACTACCAACAAAACCTTTGAAATACTCTTTACATGATTCATCCTGATGCAGCCACGTTGTTTGAACTCAATATGAGATGCCCCCTTCCCATCTGTGGCAAACAAGCCTCCCAAACACGAACCTTTCGCAGCACAGCGCGCGCTGCGGAGCGCGTTCTCGACCAAGATGCCGGTGGCTTGCGCGAAGGTGGGCCGAGGCTCGCCGAAGAGCACGTCGCCTTATAAGAGAATCTGGATAGGAAGGTTCCCGGAGGAATCTAAGCTTGTAGTTTGTCCCTGAAATGTGCAAAAGAGTTTCTTAATGTTGTCAACCCAAACTATGATCATTCCGCCTACAGCTGCTGTAGCCAGCAACCAAGCATGCAGAAACAACCCGGCGGCTCTCTTTCCGCGCACGTAGTCGTGCAAATTTCAAGATCCAGGATATTGGGTTGCATGTAAGAAAAGGGTTTTTTCGCCTAGGCGAAATCACGATTTTGTTGTTGTCTGATCAAGAACTATCTGAAAATCACTGTCAAAAATGGTGACCATGTTTGACATCGATTTGCGAAGACACAGGGTTTCGGACCATTTTTTGCGCGCGACCCCTTGCGTCACCTCTGGTTCAACTGTGTGCCCACTGCCCAACTTAAAAGCAGAAAGTGCATTCACAAGAACGTTAATAGGCCCCACCCGAACCCAAACCGAAAACCTGACCAACGTCAGATCAGAGACACAGAAGAGACCAAGCGTAGCGTAAGTGTAGAAAGTGCACTCAAAAGAACGTTACTAGGCCCACCCGAACCCAAACCCAACCCCCTGGCCAACGTAAGATCAGAGAATAGGCCCCAACCAAACCCAAACCACTACCCGCGCGGTTTTAGAGCCAATAGCAGAAACAAGTTCCCTTTCATGTTGACTCCTTCAAAGCTAATACGGAGCCCAGTGGCAGGGGATGAACTCGTCCACCACCACTTTCGCCCACGTCCTCGAACCCACCGCGGACAAAGTTCTGGGAAGGATGCGAACAGAGTTCGACCGTATATTTAACAACTTCCCAGCGGCCGAGCTCAGCAGTAAAGAGTGTATATGTGTATGTCCCAAACCAAGGATGCTCGGGCGCAATGGCCTTGCTTATCCTTATTTTGTTTCTCCAGGGTTGGTTGTAAAATAGGTTTTAGCCACGAGTGACATGTGGAGATTCAAACTGAGAAAACCTCAAAATCGTCTGTGGCTGCCCTGTGGGCCGTTTCGGGAACTGTGACCTTGCTTGAAACAAGCCATGGGCCACAGTTTGGGTTTGTTGTTTGTTTTAAGGGCAAACTCTTATCATGAGACAAAAGGCGGATGCACTCCGAGCATCTTCGTGCTGAGGTCAAAGAGCCAAATGCCATACTTTCCATCCGCAGTCAAGTGCTTGGTGTCAAACAAGCTCTTCAGCTTCGCAGGATGTGCCGCCAGTGAGCTCAAAGCAGTGAGTAACCAGCAGTCGCCCAGTTTCCTCAAACGGTGAGGCTCAGAGGCTCTGGGGCGAATTTCCTCTCAGTCTGTGGCGCGCGATATAAAGGGTCCCACTACCGGGGAGGGTGGTCCGTGGTCCTTTTTGGATGGGTTTGGACAGGCTTATACCATGCATGTTGTAGTCATGAGCTCCACAGGAAATTGTTTCCATCCACTAGCAGTCAGCTTAAGTCACATGATGGTGAGCCTAAAGTTAGCTTCAAAGAGCTATCAGTAAAGCAAAAATACCAAACTTATTGCACAAAACATGAAACACACACTCTCTCACTTTAGCCTGTGACAGTAACAATTACTAATAGCGTTTCAAACTCTACACTCTATACTCTTCACCCGGTCTCTGCTCGCCAAGGCGCCCCTGAGCCACGTTCTCCGGGCGCAAGGTCCTTGCGTTAAACTTGTGACTCGGTGTGGGGGAAATCTGAGACCCTGGGCAAACAGCTCAAATGTCTGGTGACTCTGGTGCAATGCTGAAATACGTGAATATAACTGCAAATTTGGGCCACAATTACTTTTTGGATTCGGCTCGACTTTAGCACACGTCAATTGCCTGAACTTGGTTTGGATTTCCAGGAGGGAAGCATGCACACACACACACGCATATATCATATATCATATATCTATATCAAGCATACACATGTGTGTATATATATATAAACAATTGACTACTAATTGAATATGTAGTGTGTGTATACATACACAGGTCCAGGTGTGTGTGTGTGTGTGCAACCCTTGGAATCACAGGGATCCTTTCGGATTATTTGGTTTGGTTTTGCTTTCGATTTTACAGCAGGGGTACTGGAGCCGATTTGCCTATCCAGTCCAACGAAGCTATTATGGCATTTCGGTGGATGAGTGGTCTGATCAACCACTTGTACCTGCACAATTTTTAACCTTTGGTAAAGTGCTAATGCAGCCGCAGTCACGCACGACACGCCGTCACCCTGTCGGTCCGCTTTCGCCTTGAGCTTTTGGCCCCATTTCCTCTTACAGACCCCCAGGTTCTTTAGGACTTTCCTGGGCTTTGGGTTTCTTAGGCTGGCGTGTGGCACCGCTGTCAAGTCAGTACGCATATCCATGAGTGTGTTTGGCCTCGTGCCAACCCGGGATGAGCCCGCAGAGTGCCTCCCGTGGACCAGTTGAACGGGGGGTTGTCGAACGTATCCACTGCCCGGATACAGAGCAGCTCGCAGCGAGCGTAGGTGGCCTAGGCCGTACGTACGATGATTTTTGTCTCATCTTTGGAATTCCAAGTTGGCTCATGCCATGCCTGTACGTGACCGCAGCGGTCAGAGGTGGCAGCCCTCGGGCAAGCCGTACGTGGTCGCAGCGACCGAAGTTTGTTCAAGGTTCATTGGAACCTGTCGAGACCTTGGGTGCACATACAGCGTATACATTCAAACGAGGCAGGTTTTCCTAGGTCGTATTAATGAGGTTCGGCTTCATCGGTTCTCGTCCCCTCCATTTGGTTCCCCTTTCCCCCCTTCCCCTTCACACACTTTTGTTACCTCTTTTCTTTCATGTCCTCCTGTCTTCATGTCTGGTCATCTCATCCTTTTCTTCGTTTGCGCACACATTGGTCCCGGCCTTAGTGTGTACGTGCACTTCTACATCCATGTAAACACAGGTTTTAGGTCGCCCAGGTCTTTACAATGAGGTGGGCTTCATCGGTTGTCCCTGTGCACTTGGTTCCCCTTTCATTTCCACCACACGCACCTTTGTCCCGTCTCGTCCTCTTGTGATGTCTTCATTTTCTTGTCTCTTGTGCGCGCACACGTGCACATTGGCCCTCACCTTAGCTTCTCGCCTCCCCTCGGGGAGGCGTGTGTGTGCAACCCTTGGAATCACAGGGATCCTTTCGGATTATTTGGTTTGGTTTTGCTTCCGATTTTACAGCAGGGGGACTGGAGCCGATTTGCCTATCCAGTCCAACGAAGCTATGGCATTTCGGTGGATGAGTGGTCTGATCAACCACTTGTACCTGCACAATTTTAACCTTTGGTGAAGTGCTAATGCAGCCGCAGTCACGCACGACACGCCGTCACCCTGTCGGTCCGCTTTCGCCTTGAGCTTTTGGCCCCATTTCCTCTTACAGACCCCCAGGTTCTTTAGGACTTTCCTGGGCTTTGGGTTTCTTAGGCTGGCGTGTGGCACCGCTGTCAAGTCAGTACGCATATCCATGAGTGTGTTTGGCCTCGTGCCAACCCGGGATGAGCCCGCAGAGTGCCTCCCGTGGACCAGTTGAACGGGGGGTTGTCGAACGTATCCACTGCCCGGATACAGAGCAGCTCGCAGCGAGCGTAGGTGGCCTAGGCCGTACGTACGATGATTTTTGTCTCATCTTTGGAATTCCAAGTTGGCTCATGCCATGCCTGTACGTGACCGCAGCGGTCAGAGGTGGCAGCCCTCGGGCAAGCCGTACGTGGTCGCAGCGACCGAAGTTTGTTCAAGGTTCATTGGAACCTGTCGAGACCTTGGGTGCACATACAGCGTATACATTCAAACGAGGCAGGTTTTCCTAGGTCGTATTAATGAGGTTCGGCTTCATCGGTTCTCGTCCCCTCCATTTGGTTCCCCTTTCCCCCCTTCCCCTTCACACACTTTTGTTACCTCTTTTCTTTCATGTCCTCCTGTCTTCATGTCTGGTCATCTCATCCTTTTCTTCGTTTGCGCACACATTGGTCCCGGCCTTAGTGTGTACGTGCACTTCTACATCCATGTAAACACAGGTTTTAGGTCGCCCAGGTCTTTACAATGAGGTGGGCTTCATCGGTTGTCCCTGTGCACTTGGTTCCCCTTTCATTTCCACCACACGCACCTTTGTCCCGTCTCGTCCTCTTGTGATGTCTTCATTTTCTTGTCTCTTGTGCGCGCACACGTGCACATTGGCCCTCACCTTAGCTTCTCGCCTCCCCTCGGGGAGGCGTGTGTGTGCAACCCTTGGAATCACAGGGATCCTTTCGGATTATTTGGTTTGGTTTTGCTTCCGATTTTACAGCAGGGGGACTGGAGCCGACTTGCCTATCCAGTCCAACGAAGCTATGGCATTTCGGTGGATGAGTGGTCTGATCAAACACTTGTACCTGCACAATTTTAACCTTTGGTGAAGTGCTAATGCAGCCGCAGTCACGCACGACACGCCGTCACCCTGTCGGTCCGCTTTCGCCTTGAGCTTTTGGTCCCATTTCCTCTTACAGACCCCCAGGTTCTTTAGGACTTTCCTGGACCTTTCAGGATTTGGGTTTCTTAGGCTGGCGTGTGGCACCGCTGTCAAGTCAGTACGCATATCCATAAGTGTGTGTGTCACACTCCGTTTCTAGGAGTTTCGTTTTGACGCAGGGGGTAGCGGCAGATCACTTGGGACCGCTACCAACGAAGACGCCCACTTCATCTGGTGAAGCACTGGGAGACGTCCTGGTGCGTACCTGCGGTTGGAACTGTTGCGCCCCTCCGCTGTTCCTTGTTTTGCATGGTTTTTCATGATACCTTCCCATTAAACCAGGTTTCCTGCCGTTGAGCCACCGCCGCTTTCTGCAGACTTGCAACGCAGTGTTTCAAACAGCTACAAGTTGCCTGACCTAGCCGACTTTCCGTTCCACCACTCCTTTTGACGTGGACTATGATTAAAGTGTGTGTCTGAAAGTGCCGAGCCCCTGATATGCCAAGCTTCTCGAACAACGCTGCCTCCCGAGGATCGCCCAGCATGCGTCCCCGCACCCAGCGCTCCGGGTGGCCCAGGTCCCGACCTGACCCAGGGAAGGCGGTGGAACATCGACGGTCATGTTCACCGCATGCATCCCCATGCACTGTCATATCCTGGCAGTTGGATGTTCCAAACCCCCAAACACTTTAAGCATGTTGAACAAAGAATGTGGAGTGCGAGAAAATCAAACATCTCAACGAAACCTGGCAGCCTCCACAGCGTGCTTGTGGTCATTATCACGATCGGGAACAGTATGGTGCTGAACATGTTTCCATGAACAGCCTTATTTCAACAGGAACCATGCGTCCTTGGGCTTCTTGGGTTTGTGTCTGGAACAAGGTTGATGGGAGCTGGCAAATCGGGTCTCAACAGCTCTGTTGGCCGCAATTGAATCATTCATTAGGTCAGTCTTGGGGTTGCTCCCGCGATTGACTGGAACTAACTTCTCATTGATCAACTGGTTCATCCGAGTATTGGAAAAGCGATGAAAAGCGATGAAAAGCGGTATCCGGTATCCCTTGCCCCCATGCGATCCCATCAAGAGCAGCCCCGCACCCGTCACCCGCCCTGGTTCTCCTCCCAAAACGGTCGAAATCCGAGCGTCGAGCATCTCCACAATGTCCAATGCTGGTCTCATCATGGGGGAACTCCGGATCCACGAAGGCCTCTGGATCGTCCTGGTATCGCACACAGGCAGCCAGTGAAGGCAACAAGGCGGGAGAGTCGAAGCACATAACGGGGATGTGGAGCTTGTGGGGTGGTATGGAACATGCATCTTGCTCATACTTCACCTCCCCCAAAAAATCATCTTGTTAGGATATGTTAGGTCTCGGATTTTTGCGACAGTCCACTGGTGAAGCATAGCTTTCTCCCGAAAAGCCACCGCAAGATTCTGGGTCCGCCCCGCTGTCCTCGAGCGCCGAGGAAAGGCGCGTCTCGGATCGATTGAATACGGTCCTGGAAGGAAGTGAACTCCGAGCGGCAGGCCATTCGCCAGGAATAGGTAAACGGTTCGCCCTGCACCAGGAGCACCGTCTTCGTCAAGGTCTCACCGGGATTCAACCTGGTGAACACATGGAAGGAAAAGCACTTCCGTCACACGTTTGTCTGTCCAGTCGAAGTTACATTTCCTGAAGTCACTTCTCTCAGGCAACATGTGGCCTTCATCTGGTTTGTACTTCAGCTGCTTCGACTGCTTGCCCCAGAACGGGGCAAAGCGAGGCCTGCATGGGAATCCAAGGTGCTTACCCTGTGAGTCCCAAAAGTGGACAACGCTCCAAGTTAAGAGTCATTTACGCTTTGGATATGCTATATCTAGTCTATATACTTGTGAGAAAAGAGTAGCAGGTCCAGCTGAACTCAGTTGAACCACTTCAGGATCTTCAGGCCTACCTGGTAGTTCTGAACCATGAGGTCTGTGGGTCCATGAAGACCGGAAGAGCCCATCACGTTCCCTCCATGAGATCCACCCTCCATGAGGTCTCGCCAAATACATGATTCCCAGCCAAGCAACACCAAGCTCACGGGATTCCCTTCGGGACATGCAACCTGTAGGATCCGATGGTTGGACGTTGGCGTTGGTGGTTTTCTGCAGCAGTTTGAGGGGGCATGTTCATCACCGCCACATGGATTTGCGGGAACATGGGGCAAAACACATCGAGTTCAAAACACATATAATATTATCATGTCAATTGTTGGGTTTTGGGGGGACCTTGTTGATCTTTGGGTGGCGGTCACGCATTCTCTCTATTGTGAGGTGCTGACTAGTAGCGTCCTACTTAGCGTCCTTGATCCTAGCAGCGATTCCCTTCTTACTAGTAGCTTCTTGTTACTAGTAGAACATTCAGAAGCTACTAAGAGTAGCGATGCCCTTGTTACTAGTAGCTTCTTGTTACTAGTAGAACATTCAGAAGCTACTAAGAGTAGCGATGCCCTTGTTACTAGTAGCTTCTTGATACTAGTAGAACATAGTAGAACATTCATAAGCTACTAAAAGTAGCGATGCCCTTGTTACTAGTAGCTTCTTGTTACTAGTAGAACATTCAGAAGCTACTAGTAGCGATGCCCTTGTTACTAGTGCCAACAAACTATTACAGTAAGTTCTGACCCGAAGCTTTCACCTCGTGGGCCTGTCTCACTGTCTCAACTCTATGGCACCTTGTTATTCCATCTTTGAGTAGCTAAGGAATCCATGGGCCTGTTGTTCTCCCAATGACTGGGTCATGTGGAAAAGCCCCCCCCCACGACTCCGGTTGGTCCCCGCAAAACGATTACACCAAAGCCAAGGGTAGCTCGTGATTGGTTGAACCTCGCAAAATATGAAGCATTCCTATCACTTCAACTTCAACTGCTCAAACAATCAAACAAGAAAACATCAATAGTTTGCAAGAATACTTGGAAATGCAGTTTTTGGCAAGATTTCGTCAACATCGCAAACCGAAGGGGCCCCCTCTTTCTTTGCAATTGGATTTAGTCAATTAGAGTGCCTTGTTTTACTGTGATGACACAGGCGTCATACCTTCCGTTCAGCTTGCATCAGTCACGTGTCGGGGACAACTGGTCCGATGTTTTTCGATATGTGTCGCTCGGGCCTGGCGGTTTCACCGACGACCCTGGGCGAAGCGGTCAAGCACCGACGCCGGGCCTGGTAGCTTCTTGTTCCTAGTAGTAAGGCCAGGAGCCCCTAGTAGCGTCCTTGTTACGCTTGTTACTACTAGTAAGGCACTTGTTACTTGTTACTAGAAGCGATGCACTTGTTACTAGTAGCTTCTTGTTCCTAGTAGTAATAGTAAGGCCAGGAGCTACGTTCGTAGCGTCCCAGCTCCGTTCGTAGCGATGTCCCTTACGAACGGAGCTTCTTGCCGGGTCACATGTTCTCGGTCGCTGAAGGTCAGTGTAAAGATTTGCCTTGTTCGGTCACTGGTATTGGTCAATGTCACATCGATGCTGCCAGCGCCGTCGTGGACGGTCCTCGGTTTCCTACGCCAAGCGTAGGTTCAAGGAGGATGAGTTTTTATTGGAGCACCTTACAGTCCTTACACAATCAGCAAAGAGTGGATGAGGTAACCTCCCTCTGCAGCTAATCCCCGCGTCAATCGCATTGGAGGTCTGTAGCGAGCCATCACGAAACGGCCGAGCTGCTCTGCGAAAAGGGGCTCCTGCTTGGCAATCCAAGCCTCAAAGGTAGTCAACAGTGGGTAGAGGGACTATTTCAGGGTGAGTGAGGTTTATGTCAGGGCCTTCGAACAAGTGCTCATTATGAGCAGGTTGATGTTTGGCCGGTGGAATTCTGACATTATTTCCCCTTGACTTCCAGTAAGGCAGTGTGACACTACTAGAATTTTCATGAACTTTCACTGTTCGTTGGAATTTGGAAAGGCGTGTTGATGAGACTCTGGTGGTTTCTTGGAAGACAAATCAATTCAGCAAAAATGCCGCTTCCCCAAATGTGCTGCTTCCAGTTCTCTAGGCAAGACCTATGAGCTATCAGCCCACCAGTGGCCAACAGTCAAGCCGGCACAGCCGGTTGTTGTCGACCAACATCAGGCTACCTACCTGCTACCTGGGCGAGAGCTATTTTTGTTCCCGGCAATGTTCCATGGTCACCCAACTCACCCGACACAAATGCCCATTGGCAAATATCGGCAGCTTGTGACTGGTGATGCGTGGGGCGGCTGGCCCTGCTCCAGGAAAGATCGTAGAGATCCAAGAATTGGTTTAAGGAGAAAACTTACAGGAAACCCAATATTGCTAGAGGGGTTACATCGACCTAGCGATGCCCAGTCTATGATCAAAGTAATATAAATAAGCAATGAAACATTCAAAGGTATGCCAAATTTGCTCTTTAGCAACCTTACGTTCACTAATTATGTAACTTTGGCTTTTGGCAAAAGTGCACTTGTCCTGGACGCGGAGCATGATCTTCAACCCTGTTGCTGATCTATAATCAGGAGGAAGTGACTAGAAGTGCTTATTCAGTTTGGAAACGAATCGCCTCCGTGCGATCATCCATTGTTTCTAGGAGATGCAGGATTTCATTTGGCCTGTCAATGAGAAGGGTCGGGGATTCACATGTGCGGACGCATCTGTCACCACGAACTGGGAGTTTGTTTTGAACTGACTCTACACTCTGACTCGCTACCATGGAAGTGAAAAACCTCGTGTTCGTACGGAAAGTAGCCTTCCCAGCAACATTCTTGCACTTCAATCTTATTGAGTCAGAGTGTCGCCAGATTTAATCACTGTATTGTTTGAAGGGACAAAAGGTTGCTCCGGGTATCGATTCATTCAGCGTACTTGTTTTTGATTGGAGGTACGCCAGTGTGTTTGGGGGTTTCCTAAATGCCATGAGCAAAAAACATATATTGGGCCAATAAGGCCCAAGAATGGAAGGAATATCCACATTTGGTGGGTGCGTTCCACGACCTTGCCTTATAATCTATAAACAATAATGCGTAATCTTGAAGAACCAAGCCATCACCGTCTTGCTTCGAGCAGCCAAAAACTCATGGACCTGGATCTTGCCATCTTGATTCCTCAAAAGGTCGAAACGGAATGTCACGATTTACAAGACGTCTTCGGAGGTGGTGATGTCCAATGTCTATAATATGTCTTGGAGACAAACTCGATCTACAAAGAACTCTGCCTTTAGAAGAAGCAAACCAGGATTCGTCCACAGCAGTTCTATTTCCGCTGCTAGTGGTTTTGTTGCGGGTAGTGATGGGTAGTGCTTGCGCTGGCAACAAAGCAAAGCAAACCTATAGCTATCCCACATGGTCCAGGTGTTGAGACGACCAACACATCTTCTCACTGATCCCGGAGCTCGCCAGGCATCCCATCAGCCGCCAAGCATCCCATCAGCCGCCTGGACCAAGCGTCCAGCATCCTCTTCTCTGAAGCCCAGCGCTTTCAACAGCTTTCGCATCTCTAAGTCCTTGGTGACGTTCCGAGACCCTAAGTGACAGGAGGGACCGATGAAAGGGAGGTTGGTTCCTGTGTGGATGGGGCATCGCCGGGCAGAGCGTGGGTGAGGAGTGAGCACTATTAAGCTTTGTGTATGCTTTCTCTGGCATGCAGCTTTCGGCCTCACGACAAATGGTCCAATCCCTGAGATCGTACTGGTAGTTCTGCCGTGCCGGTTGTTCTGTTCATTCATCTTTCGTCACTCTTATTCCAAAAAGAGACATGTGACATGTGCCAGAAGCAAATCAAACATATCAAAATGGGTCATGGGTCCCAATGGGTGGAAGGGATCATAGGGATCCAAATGGATCCGGGATCCAATCGCACCCTCTCTGTTCCTCTGTTCCTTCTCCCAGTGGCAGAGAGGATCCCATCGCCTGACTGATCGAAGGCCTCAAAAGCTTCTTGCAATCGCCGCGCCGCCATGAAGGTCGACACCGCGCAACCGCGGTGTGATGCTACCGGGTAGCTGGAGCCGAAAAAGGAGAAGCGGTGGGAACTGGATGGAGGACCTTTGGCCGAACTGGTCCAACTGGTGGCAAAATCATGTTTTGCCAGTTCTTTCAGGTCTTGTCCGGATCTGGGTCTGGCAAACTCACGAGCTGACTTCACTGAGCTGGAAACCCCAAGACTTCGCACTGCAAATCCACCCAAAACTGACATCATCCGGCGGTTCTCTGCCGTGCTCCTCGCGGTCAACGAAGCCTGTCCTGTCTTTGTCCATGACCTGCACCGTGCATCCAACCCGGTTGGCACTACGTTTTGGGCGTCTGGTGTTTCTCTGAGTGTTGGTCGGATGGACGACGATCAGCATGCGTTTGCATGCAACATTTGAGATGCTTCTGCACTCTTTCAAGGGCCTCTGTTTGGTCCAGTACTATAGTGAAATGCAAAATATGATGCACATTTCTTCTTCAAGAAGCTGCACGTCTTAAACTCATGGTATTGCATCCAAGCGACCATCAAAAGGCCTCAGCGCCATGCACAAGGTCACAACCCACCATTCCAACTACCAGTGGTCTACTTCCGACGGCAAGGGCTCGCCTGACTCGGGAGCTTCCTGGCGGCCCCGTCCTTTGTGGTTCGGTGTGCTCCACGTGTCCGCCCTCCGTGCTCAGATGCAGGTGCCAAGGCACTGTAGATGTGGTCTTCCACGGTGATCCTCAGGTACTAAGGCATGAGGGGAAGTGCTCCAGGATTACCAGTTTTCGCTATTTCTTTCTGGAAGGAGTTGCCACAACAAACTCACGACATGAAATAGTGATCCTCATAAAGAATGTTTATCAGTTCTGTAGGTTTTATATTATTGAGCAAGCATTCCTTACATCTGAACTCTGAAACTGGTCATTCTAGAAGAGAGATTGGGCATGAATCACCAAATGAACAGTTTAGAACACTTGCTTCCGGCCTTGAGCGATGACCGATTTCAAACCGCCAACATCACATGAAGCAGCCATC
>CAXIVM010000522.1:49865-84746 GCA_964035705.1 Porites rus | reverse complement strand
TGTAAAACTTCAGCGCTGTGTAGTAGAGGCGTCTCAATGGCACGGCGCAGCAGCAACAGTGCGGCTGAGATTGCAAAAGGTGTGGTCTGTCATGGTGGTGTTGAAAAACGCACTGCTCTTGTTAGAAGTAAGTAGGCTGCGAAGGTGAGCTTGATGTAAAATGTAGAAATGTTGTAGGGTGTGGTCATGCATCTCGAATTAGATTTGAGAACTCCGGTATGCGGGCTTGAGTTCTTCTGGCGGAAAAGTCATGGCACACGTCAAAAAGCCACTGCATGCAAAATCATGCAAGACTCGACAGAAATTCAGTGGAGGAAAAGCTGCCGTGTTTGGGCCCGGCGGCCAATGCATCAGTTGATTCGATGGATGTGTCAATGACTTCCAGTGGAAATCCAGTGGCAGGTGGTAAGTTGGGGTGGATGATTTCCCATGCAAAAACAGCGCCCCTGTGACGGGGATCACACTCAGCACCCGAGTGGGACGGCTGAGCGAAACACACTCTGACATTGGTTTTCAGTTACACTCAATTCCCAGGTCGAAAATGGTGAGGGAACGGCATGGTGAGAAAGTCAGTTCACTTGAAAGGTTGAACAAGCTGTTTGTGCGTGACTGCAGAGCTCAGCGGTGGTGAACAAGCGGCGCAACTCAGCTGCAAAACCGAGGTTGCGGGGGTGGAAACATGAAGGACCATGAATCAAAAAGTGGAAAAGTGGAGTAACAGCTTGTGGAAGAACAAGCAGGTACACGGAAGTGATCAGCTTCCGCGTCCTAGGATCTTGCAAAGAGCTTCGTTGGGCAGAGCCTTGCAAGTCCTCTCTGCCCCCCTGCCTGTAGAACTGGGGTGGAAAATTGGCGGTAAGAAACCCTTTGTCCAGGGGTGGACACACACACACACTTATAGAAAAGCGTACTGATTTGGTTGCGGTTGCCACACGCCAGCCTAAGTAGAAAACCTAAGAAAACCAGGACAGGTAGAAGTCCCATTCACTGCAACGAAAAGAAAAGTGCCCACCGAGCCTAAAGTGCGCACGGCACCACAACGACGTTCGCAGTCGATAACCGGCCGGACCCCTCCGGGAGATTTTTTCGCACGAGACTTCCTTCAATACGCGGACTGTCGAGATGTCGAATGTCGAGCTACGTCCCCCGCGGTTTGGCGCGGCAGGGAAGTACCCATTGGCAGCCCCCTGTCTCCACAGTGCCATCGATCCAGACAACGCCTGGCTACTCGTAACGGGTCGAGTACGAGCAAAAGAACCAAGAACACCCAAAACAGCAGCCTCAACCCTACTAGGCCAACAAACCCTCACCGCCTGACAGCTAGTCTCAATACATCTCCATACCAACTCGTGACGCCAAGAGTCTGGGTGGCGGCGCGCCAGGCCTTCTTGAAAGTACGGCACTCTGCGGCGAAAGTCGCCGGGAGCGAACAACCAACTAAAAGACACCCAGCCTTCTTGTCGGATTCGCCCTCCAAGCTCTGTACAAAAAATCTATCAAACTCTGTACAAAACCGGTCTTGAAACCAGGAATGGTCCGAAGGTGGGCCAAGCGGCTGAGGTCAAGATTCACAAGCCGTTGAAAAAACTCTGCACAAGTCCTCCAGTCACGATTTACATTTTTTCAAAGAAAGTGCGTTCATCCCCAGCAAAATGCTCAGGCATCTGTGAAGGCGTCATGTCTTGGTGAGCTACAGCCAAATGCAATGAACTGACTCGACGAAACATCCTTTCTGTTTGGTTCCAATAGGTCTCGAATTTGTTAAAGACATTCGTGAACCAGTATGGGCATTTCTGATTCGCCCATCCCGCTGCAAAATCAGCCTGGCCGTTATGCACCGCACACCATTCTTCAAAGGGGGATTCAACCGATCCAGATCCGACTTCGGCTGTGTTGAATCAAGTCCGTCATTCGAGCCCAAAGATCGGCGTTCTCAGTATCATGAGGAACCTGTCCCCCCCGATGATGCATCTAGCCAATTCCACAACATGTTGGCAGTCGCTCCAGATGATGTGTGTGTCTCCTTGTTCATGCATTGTCCACTCGACAGCCGTCAGAAAGAAAATGGTTTCAGCACGAGGAACTGTCTGCTGCCCACCTACTGGTACCCAGCCTGAAGCAATGACTCGATCATCCGCCAAAACGGCCCAAGCGCTCAAGGCCAATTCGGGGGGCAATTGCCGGATCAGATTCGACTTCGCCGGATCAGCGTCAGGGATCAGGGTCTGGGATCAGATTCCAATCAGCCGGATCAGCGTCGTAGGATCAGATTCCAGCGGGACGGTCGGGATGGTTGGGATGGTCGGGGTGGTCGGGATAGCCGGTTAGCAACAACAGTTGGAATAGTTTATGCTCGACCTCGCCGAATCACCGTATAGGGATCAGCGTCATATAGGATCCTTGGTCAGGATGGTCAGCGTCAACAATCGTCAACAATATTGGGATTCTTGGTCGGGATGGTCCGGACGGTCGGGATGGTCGGGACGGTCGGGGTGGTCTGGATGCCGGTGGGCAACCAGTTAGCAACAACAGTCGGAATAGTGTTTCCTCGACTTCGCCGAGCCAGTGTAAGTTCGGGATCAGCATCAACGATATAGGATCCTTGGTCGGGATGGTCGGGACGGTCGGGATGGTCGGGATAGCCGGTGCGCAACCAGCTAGCAACAACAGTCGGAATAGTGTTTCCTCGACTTCGCCGAACCAGCGTAAGTTCGGGATCAGCGTCAACGATATAGGATCCTTGGTCGGGATGGTCGGGACGGTCGGGATGGTCGGGATGGTGTTGCGCGCGCGCCCGTCGAGTCTACGATTCCGATCTGACCAAATAGATTCCGATCCTACGATTCCGATCTGACCAAATAGATTCCGATCCAACAAATCCGATCCGAACAACACCCAATTCGGGGTGGGTTTGATTCGAGCCACTGCCGTCGAAGACGTGTCGTTCGGCCTCTGAAGAGATCACAAACACGCATGAAATTCATCTACGGGTGTGTTCACCCTTGATCAATCCCAGTCAACAGTTGCTGCAAAACTTCTAGCGTGACCGCGCTGAAGAAGTTTTCTGGATTTTCTCTGTGTCACTGTGCTTTTATGCTTTGGCTTGTTGTGAACCAACTGTTTGGCTTGGTTCAACTTTGACATGTTGGGACGAGAAGACTGTCGCTTTGACTTTAGTGGAGGAATGGACTGGATATCAAACGTGTAGAAGATAGCCAGCAAACTTAATCTTTGGGGAACAACGCCTAAAATGCAACATGCTAACACTCAGGGCTTGTAGAGCGCAACGCCATTGCGCCATCATGCATGGACCACGTCGTTTCTGACTCTTAAAGGCCAGGCTCGAGCCGGGCAGTGAGAGTTGTCATCAACCCAGTGAGTGTAAAATCCGATGAATTGCGCAAAAGGCCAAACTTTCTGCACCAGAGCATGGCGCGGGCCAGGATCAAAGGTGACGAGGTGCATAGCCATTGTGTGCATCACGTTGCCAGTCCTACTACTGTACGCAGTTTCCATGGGTCACATCATTGACTCTTATATATGTATATATATATAACTGTATATTTTTTAGCACAAATTTACACAGGGGGGATTCTTGTACCGTGGAGGATTGGCTGCCACCACCCAAGCTACCATTCTGCAGGCAGAGATGGTGCCGTTCGGCATTGAGACACACGCTGCTGATGGACACTCTGAGATTGCAGGATACGGAGGCTGAGAGGGCTGTTACAAGATGGCAGGTGTACTTGGCAATTGCCTTGTATACCTGAAATTGCAATTGGCTTCGATGATGGTTTTGTATGCATTGTACTCGGTTCTTGGACAATGCGTGCTTTCCATTCAGCTGATTTGTAAGTTTCTCCCGTTTCTACGCTCCAGTTCAGCGCAACAGGAAGAGGAGGCTGCTCCAAAAGTTTATCAATGTGGCTGGTCGTGGGTTCCAACCTAAGCAACTATATTTCAGTGCGTGAATCATGGCACAAACAGATGAGGACTTTGTTCTGAATCCATTTGTCATGTTGGAGGTGTGGTTTGCCTTGAACTCAGATTTGGGATTCAATTTCACCAGACTTGTTGTCACCAAAAAGATGGCCAGCAGACTCCAAGAGCATGATAATTGGCTGGCCAGTGACTCGAGGTCTTGGAGTGTTGTGTGTTGCCGTGCTAAGGATGTTGCTTGGAGCTCAGCTTTGGGTATATTCATTTGTCGCTAGTTTGGCAGAGAATACGACAGGGCAGAGATTCATGTATGGCAAGGTGGGGTGAAGGAATTGACACCTTCAATAGCCTGGAGTTTGCCAGGCAGAATTCCTGCATTTATGAAAGATGGGAGTGTGAATGAGTAAGAGGCAAAAGCTGATGCAACCTCAAATGGCTAAGCACATCGACGTCCCCTGCTACCCTTTCAGCTCGTACGAGCATATGATTTTCATCATTCCCATGACTCTGTTTCCCTGCGAACGATGTCCGCTGCAGACCCAATGACCTTTGGGGCATTCATGATTTGCTCCTGGCTGGTTATGCGGGGATCTTCATGGAGCCAAACACCAAAGGCTGGCAAGAGGCAAGGCTGGCAAGGGATCCATTGACCAAAGACGAAAGCTTTCGTGATGAGTATGTCGTGCTGGCATAAACATGATCAGGATACTTTGGGCCATGGACATTAAATTCGGGCTCCAAGCAAAGCACTTGTTTCAACAGCATGTCCACGGCAGATTTTGCACAAAACACATTGCAGATTTGACTTGTTTCTCAACGGCCACCAGCTTATGCTATGCATCTCAAGAATCAGACTCTATGCAATGCAACAGAATGCACTTGCATGTCGTTGTTTCATATGTTTGTAAGCCGCACTTGCTTGAGTTCCTGCCTGGTGCTATTGATCATGGGGGTGCCTGCTGTGGCGTTTTGCAACACCGGCTCCTCTCCAGTTGGATCAGCACTTGGACATCGCCATTCTCAATCCTTCCCTCCAAAGCCAGGGATCTCCTCCAACTTGTTCGGCAAAGCTCATGAACTTCTTGTGCCGATCGCCCTCGTGACCGGTGCAAAGCGCTTTCGCCAGCGCAAGCGTGGCCAAGTGTCAATGCAAGCTGGAGCTTCGTCTGGGCAACGAGTGGTCGTCACCGGCCTGGGTGTGGTCAGCCCCTTTGGCACCGACAAGGAGGATTTCTACAACAACCTGCTGGAGGGAAACTCCGCGATCAAACGCATCAGCAAATTTGATCCCGAAGGCCTGACAACACAGATTGCCGCACAAATTGAAGACTTCAAGGCAATTGGGTATGTGGATAAAAAGAGTGAGCGGCGGATGGATGACGTGGTGAAGTTTACGATTGTGGGTGGCAAGAAGGCTTTGGAGGATGCAGGCTTGGCGCAGGATTCAGAAGCATTTGCCGCACTGGAGAAAGAAAGGTGTGGAATATTGATTGGATCTGCTATGGGAGGGACATCCTTGCAGACCTCCATGGAGAATATGGACAAGTTGCTTAAGGGCAAGAAGGTTTCACCTTTCTTCGTTCCCTACACGTTGGTGAATGTTCCGGGTGGCCTTCTTGCGATTGACTTGGGATTTCAAGGGCCCAACTATGCTGTAGTCACTGCCTGTGCCACGGGCAACTATTGCATCTCTTCTGCTGCATCACATATTGAGAAGGGTGAATGCGACCTGGTGCTGGCCGGTGGGGCAGAAGCATCAGTGACAAGAGCTGGTATCGCTGGCTTTATCGGTTGCAAGGCACTTTCTTCTCGCAATGATGAACCAGAAAGAGCTTCGCGACCTTGGGACAAGGCCAGGGATGGCTTTGTCATGGGTGAAGGGGCTGGAGTTCTTTGCCTGGAATCCTTGGAACATGCACAGAAGCGTGGTGCAACCATCTATGCTGAGTACTTGGGTGGGGCTTACTCAACCGATGCCTATGACATGACGGCACCGCATCCAAAGGGCGACGGTGTGGCCAGGTGCATCAAAACCGCCTTGAAAAATGCAGGAGTGACACCTGAAGAGGTGGGCTACTTGAATTGTCATGGCACGTCCACTCCTGCTGGAGATATGGCAGAAGTAAGGGCCATTGAAAGGGGTTTTGATCACAAGACGGACAAGCTCGTAGTGAACAGTTCCAAGTCCATGATCGGCCACTGCTTGGGAGCTGCTGCAGGAGTTGAGGCTGTTGTCACCGTCCAGGCTTTGAAGCATCGCAAAGTACATCCCACCATCAACCTGGAGGACAAGGAGGAGGACTTCAATTTGATCACCCCAATTGACAAAGCCATGGACCTCCCAGACTTGAAGGTGGCTGCAAGTAACAGCTTTGGCTTCGGAGGTCACAATAGTTGCGTTGTTTTCAAGAGGTGGGAGTCATGATTTGGAGCCATTGTTTGGCCCAGATCAAATTGATTTCTTGTTTCCAAGCTGGATGCTGCTGGCAAGATGACCAAAGCGCACAATCGCCAGTGTCCAGTGTATGACATATGATTGAGCATTTTTCCCATGAAGCTTAGACGCTTGTTTCCATGTTTTCCCCGTCGGTGCAAAAGGATATGCGGCGCACAATCCAATGTCAAGCCGCCCCATCTCAGAACTAGCGGCAGCTCTTCTCAAGTTCGCAGCTTCATCACTTGTTTGCAATCGTTTCCTTAATTTATCGCGCCTTAGTCTTCATGACCTTCGGAATGGCATTCACTCGTCACTCATCCATGCAACACCAGGTGAGGGAGAGCTCCATGAGACTCACCGCGCTTCTACCAGCGATTCACCCAAGCCTCGAATGCAGGGAGCGCTTGGCCTTGTTCTTAGGTGTTTTACATGCGCGAGATAAAACACAAGGCTGTCGGCTGTTAAAAGATCTTAAACAGATATTTGTCCAGTTGGCTTTGCCTATGCACAAGTTTCCATAGTTTCACGTCACTCAACAGTGCTATTGAAGGGTTTGTGCTTCTCTAGTGAATCCTCAGAGCCTTGAGAACCGGTGGAGCTCGAACTCCGAGGCACGATCCTTGGGCGGCACTGCGGGATCTCCCCTCACCAACCAGGCCTCCGATATCATCCCGGTGTTTACGTAGGTAGTGATAGAAGTTCCTCCATCCGAGACACGTGGACATGACATGAAGGTATATATCCAGGACACCCTTCCAACTTCCAACAATGATTTATGCTACATGTTACTGCAAACACTTTTTGTGTTTCCTAAGGTCATCAACCACCTGACTGCACAAGGTGAAATATCTACAGTAGATCCTTCTAGATCTAGATCCCTTTATGATGTTGTCTTTAAAATGGCTTTTTGCATCGGGACACGCAGTCCAAGTTGACGGAGTCCGCAGATCATGGCCCCACCTGGTGACTGGTGTCAGGTCTCAGAGGAGTTGCACCTGAAGGTCCCACGGGCTTGGGCGGCTTGGGTCAACTTGGGAAATCTTGGGAAGTGAACTCTCAGATCGCCTCTGCAGATACTCCTGGGATCTCCTCGGTGCCCCCTGCATGGATGAGACTCATCCCGTGCAAGACCCTCCAAGAGACCATACATGTTTGGTTGGCATTTGGTTGCAGGATTCCGTTGCGGTTGAAGACAATTGAAAGTTCAGCTTAAGGGTTGAGCCTGAAACTGAAGCTGGAAGACTTGTGCTGCACTACAATGTTCTAAAAGCCGGTTGACTCTCATGACTGAAGTATGCGCTCATGAAGAGCAGCTGACCATATATATATATATACACATTTAGCATGCATAGTTGCCTCAGTTTCGTTCGTGAGGCTGTCTCGGAAACATGGGCATGCTTGTGTTGAGCTCAGAGGTTCTGATAGTCAAGCAGTTCAAAGCGAAGCAAGTTGCGCGATATGAAGACGTCATGTTACCTGTAGATTCATGCATGCGATAATATTTATGCACGTGTCTATGCGCAGCCTTGTTAATGAGCTTACAGTATTAGGCTGTATGCTTGATTTGTATCAATCTGACGAGGCCTGCTGAGTTCAAGCCGGACGACTTCAAGAACCCTTTGCTTCCAGACGCCATCGGTGACTTTGAGGCATTGGCAGTAGTGGTACTGTGACTCCACTGTTATATAAGTTCTCTTAGGCAATGCCAATCACTGCCCTGATTTTCAGGCCTACAAAGCAGCCAGGATGACTCAGCCGCTCTATCCTCCAAAAGGTGTTTGTGAGAAGTCTGCGTGGCCACGGACCTGCTCCTTTTGGGCGCCAGGGCGGCAACTAGACTTCTTGACACGGAAAAGTTTGCCCCCTTCAGATAGCTGAACAGCCCAGTTGGTATTGCAACCGCAACTAGATTTCTATGTCCAGTAAACCTCTGAACACCTGTGCAACTCCAGAGCTACGCAAGAGTCCTTGAAGCTTTGAACAGGCTCTCAATAGACACATTTCGCAAAGACTCTACACGAGGTCGACATGTAGGCATCGAGCACCATGAGGTCTCTATGCATTTGATGGCTGCAAGGCTGCCTCGATCCTGTTCAAATGTCTTCAGCTGTACCACTTTGCTTAGGAGCAAGCAACGCATGCAACAATTTACAGTACATACTGATTTTTTGGATCCAGGGCAGACCAACTCTCCCTTGGAGTCGAGTTCCTTGAAGTCGGGAACCCGGCTTGTCATGCTTCAAAGGCCAACTTGCAGATCAACTCAACAAACAAGGAATTCATTCAACGCGTCAATTTGTGCAAAAAACTGAACACTTGAACGAGCTTGAACACCTCAAGCTGAGGCAGTGGTTCCGATCCTTGCAGGTGGAGCAACCTTCTGTGGAGGATGCACCCGGCATTTTCGTGCATTGACCAAGCCTTCTGGCAAAATGCACGTATGTTGTATGTTCTTCTTCCGCGGTGACTCATAAACATTCATAAAGCATCTGAGGATTTCTTTAGCCTTTGAACATGCATTTGAATGCCCCCCACACACGCATGCCAAAAAATGTGGCATTGACAAAGATCCCTTCTTCGACTCCATGGGCCAAATTGACTGGTGGTGCTTGGTGTGATTCACAGATGTTGTCATGGGACTCTCGTTTTTGTTTTGCCCGACAACAAAATTATCTCAGGCCGGTTCTCAGCTCTGCAGTGCTAGCTGACTTGGCAACTGTCCCTGGGCAGAAGAGGGTTTTGATGCTTTGATGCGTTTATTTCAGAACAGGAAGGCAGAAGAAAATGATGGAGGCCTGAGGCAGACAAGAGTCATTCTCACGTTCTGCAGTGCCTTCTTTCTTATCGAGGTTTTCTGATCTGGGCCGCAGTGACGTTCTCAGAACCTTGTCTTTAGAATCCCAGCTCAAGCAAACTGAGCACTGTATCCTTGCAGGTGTGGTGCCGCAGTGCGTCACATGAATGAGTTGCAACCTTGCTTGGATCGTAAGGAGATCTCAACAGTCCTGTACGATTTGTGCTGTACGCTCGACTCACACCTTTGAGTATTTTCAGCTCAATTGGCTTCCTGGACCAGACAGACTCGAATTGCCCGGGTGATCAAATAGATGACCTCTGCCAGACTGAAGCGATGCTCTTGATCAGTTGTCAGAAAATCAGCCTTTCCTTCTGCCCAATGATGGTTGCTTTTTCCGAAAAGACGACGGTTGACACTGACACCTGTCCTTTTGAGAGGACCCGCTGAACTGCACTGCTTCTCTACGTGAGGAGGGACCCGGCAAACCCAGAAGATCAGAGGGAGATACAGAGGGAGATAGAGAAACAGCAGACCATTTGACCATCCCGAAGATTCTCCACACGTATATCATGGAAGGAGATTGTAGATGTGCTGACCTTCCAGCAGCTCTTGAGCAAGTTGCAGAAACGCCCAAGGTGCTGTCACAGATCCTGTAACATGGGATGAACAAGATAAAGTGTAAAAAGGGACTTACGTTCAAAGTCAATGTGAGAAGTAGTCAGTGAGAGGTTGTGGAAAACACATATTGAGCTCAAAATGCAAGCACACTCACCAAGAACGACAACGTGATGGACATGGAAAACGATAGTACACTCACCACATCTTGATGACCTTTAGCAACCCGAAAAGATTGACTGTCATTCACATGGTAAATCTTTAGCTGAACAGGCACAATTGAACATTTTCTTCAGAAGCCTACACACATTGCCATTTATATATATATATTACATCGAACAAATGCCTGGGATGACTGTGCAGATCTTGCGCAGGGATTCTGCAATGGTGAATACCAGTCTCAGTCCGTCCATAGCCTTTACTGCCAGCTCCTGAGACGCTGCATTGTTCTCATCCGAGACAAGATTTAAGTCAGTGGCCAAGGATTTTTCATATTAAAGTCGAATTTTGTGAAGCATGTTTAACCCCTAACTTGTCATGCAGGTTCACATGTACAGTCTAGGTCGTCGTTCGTGAACTTCGTCTCACTCGACGCCCGTTATGGCTCAAGAAACAAGTGCGCCCGTGCTTTTTTCAGCATTCGCGCACGCCGTTCGGTTCGATCGTCGTGCCGCCGCATTCGTTGCCTTTCGTGCATTCGTGCCGTGCGTCCTTAGGTTGCCGTAGGTGCTCCTTCGTACACACCCCACACCCGGTACGCTACGGGGACCAAGCCTTCCGGGGTCCCCCGTCGTGTACCCAACTTCCGCAGGGTTCTCCGCACTATAGGTTACCTCTCATCCCACTTGCCCCTTAGGCAATTGTGGTGGTTGTTCCCTGTGGATATCCCTGAACCCTTGTCACTTTCATTGGTTATCAGCCGTAGGTCTAACCAACCTACGAGCTCTAATAGTCCGCCTCCTTTAGACCCAATGCCCAGGGTAACACCTCCTAGGTCACCCCGTCCCGAGTCAGCGCAAGCCGCTGCCTCCGGCACGGATTCGCTAGGACTAAGTAGTGACCCTGATCCTAACCTAAGATCCGAGCCAGCAGCCGCCACGCAAGCCGCTGCTCTAAGCGCGGATTCGTTAGGAGCTGGCACCGAGGAGGCAGAGGCTGAGGTGACGTCCTTGTCGGAACTCGGTTCATTAGCCGTCGATGCTTTGAACTTGTTCGTTGACAATCAAGACCCACCAGCCGCTGCCGCAGGCGCGGGTTCTGATAGCTCGAGGTGGGCAGGAGCAGCTTCCAGTGCTGGTTGAGGCCCAACTATCTTCCCACCGTCCGTGATCGAACACGAAGACAGGGATCTCGAGCTTGAGGAACCCTTTGCCGGTACGATGGGCCTAGAGTATTCCGGCGACACTGAGATCCATCCTCTCGACAGCCCCACAGCCGAAGGCCTGCCGGCCCCTGTGGAAGAGCATTCGTTAGGTAATACCCAAGCTATGCCCTCCCCTGACCAAGACCAACCGGTCCCAGAGGAGGAGTCTTCGGCTAGTGCGAACGCCCCTGACCCTGCAGACCAAGGCGAGTTAGCCCCTGCGGAAGAGGAGCTTGAAGAGTTCGTGCCACCCGAAAGCTTAATTGCCCAGGCCTCATCCACACCTAATAGTCCTCCCCTTCCCACCAATAACTTGTTTGATCCACTTGGTGAAGACGAGGAGTCCTCGGCCGAGGACGCAGTTAGTGAAGGGATTGCACAGCGCACCCAAGAGCAGTGCGATCTGGAGGCTGCGCTTGAGGAGTCCGCTCGGGTCGCAGGCGTAGAGCCGGAGCCAGCAGACTTGGGTGTTGGTGAAGCCGCTGCAATTGGCGCGGGAAAAGGTGAGAGAGATCGCACTCGTAGGAGGGGGTGCCGAGCCGGTGCCAACCACGTCGCAGGCCGTGAAAACCTCTCCTATGGTCAAACGTGTGAGTACATCAGTGCACAACTTGGTGACTCCACATATGCGCGGTTCGGCCGCCGCTTCAATCTCCCTCACATTCCCCCGCAAGTTGCCCGCAAGCAATACCCAGAGTGGTTCGGATATGTCCTTCGTCACTCCGACAGGTGGGCGTCCGACTCAGAAGGAGAGCTTTTGCCACTTGATACCATCACACGATGGGCAACTATCTTACCTGAGCTTTGGCAATTCTTGTATACAATCGACCCCACACTATTGCAGGGCATGCCACAACCTAAGTATAGACTACCCAGAGGATATTGGAGTTCGGATCATCCCTTCGTGCCTCTTCGCCAGGTGCGTTCGGCCGAAACCAAGGTTGCTCCGCCTAGGACAGTATTCAACTCCGACTCGAAGGCCTCGTCTTCTGCCGCTCCGCCTCGTGTTGATCGGTCTCGATCCGCAGCGCCTAAGGCTACTCCCGGGTCGTCATCGACAGCCAGTGCATCGACAGCAGGAGCACCTTGGCGTCCCACGCTCGATCGTGGGCACACCCCAATTGTGTTGACACCTCGTTCGCAGGTCGAAGCCAAAGCCTCAAAAGCCAAGGCGGGTAAGTCAACGTCAAAAGGGGTCGAGTCCAAGCCGAAGTCTGTCGCAGCAGGGCCGAAGACTAAGCAAGCCGCAGCCTCTGGCGCGGGCACCTCGCATTCGTCTAGCAAGCCTGTCCCACCTAGTCCACCCCCAAGTGTCCCGCCGGTCCTGTCACCGCAGACCCAGGTCAAGGCTGGAGCTACGTTCGTCGAGGTTCCCAAGCCGTCATTACCTCTTCGACTTCCACCCCCACCAAAGGGTCCGGCGCCTAGTCCACCGTCGGAAGCCGATTCGCAAGACGGTCCTCCATACACAGTCCCAAGTGAACCAGCGCCGTCAATTCCGTACGGGGAATGGGAGCCACTAGACGCACCGGGGCCGAACGAGTATATATCGTGGTCCGCTCAAGCAGATGATCCCCAAATGGACTCGAAGTAACCCGGGACAAATCCCAGCGCTAAGACCCGTCACAGCTGTCCCTCCAACTCGTCCTGATGCCGACCAGCTTGATATGAGTGTTATGCATTCGCAAGACCACGTCCTTGGTCCACAGAGTCTGAGTGACTTAGAGCGAGCCAAGTCCACAGCTTTCGGCGCCTTGTACGCCGCTACGCATACTGGTGCGCTCGGGCAAATCTTGCCGGCAGGTCCCCAGCATCAAGAGGAGGAGGAAGAAGAGGACGTTGTGGTTGAGGAGGAGGAAGAAGAGGAAGAGCAAGGGGCTGCCTCGCCCGAGGCGCTCGAGTCAGATCAGGACCAACCAACAACGAGCGCAAAAGCCGCTGCCTCTGGCGCGGAACCAGTCCGTCCGGTCGTCATGACCCCAGGTCCCGGTGCATTCATTCATCGACGCTTGACATCCTTTCGCTTGCGCAGGACCCAGTGGGACCGTGAGCATGAGAAGCTCGAGACCGCGTGTACGACCTTGACTGGTCTAGCGCTCCTCAAGCCGAAGGAGACCAGTTGCTTCCCTCGTCGTCTACCATCCAGGTCAATCCGAATGCAGATGTGTATGAGCTAGATGCAGAAGATTCGGACAATTCCGATCCTGAAGCCCGCTCTCGCCGTATCCGTAACCTTGAGGGTCGAACTGAGGACACCGGCTGGCTCACCTGGCTTGATGGTGAGCGTCCTAAAACTAGCCAACCTAGTCATCCCAAACCTAAATTTGTCGAGCCAGCATCCAAGCGAGTTCGTGTGGTCGTAAGCGCCGATGCACTAAAGGGGACGCCCCCCGTAACGCCCCCGCATGTTCGACAAGTGATTGTAGTCCCTAAAACTAAGCCTAAGGGTGCATCAGTAGCTGCAGGTCCCAGGGTACCACTCTCGGAGCCACAACTATCGACAGCCACTGAGCCGGTGTTAGTGCCAGCAGGTCCGCCTCAGCCGCTGCCTCCGGCGCGGGAGGCTCCCCAAGCCATGCTACACCTATTGCACCTCCGGTCCCTAAGCCATTCGTTGTCAAAGCGCCGAAGTCCCACAGCACGCCGCCTCCGGCGGTGTCGGTCGAGTCTTCATCAGCTTCTCCACCACCACCAGCAAAGCCGCCTTCAAAGGCGCGCCCTGCTCGTTCTAGGTCACCTCCTACTAAAGTTAAGCCACCCCCGCCCGAAGCTAGACAGCTGTCTGCTGAGGCCAAACGGCGAGCTTACGAGGCGTTCGAAGAGCGTAACAGACCGGTGCACGTGGAGATCGACAACACTGGCAAGCCGCTGCCAGCTGGTAATCGTGTGCCAGTTGGCGCGGGACTCACGGCTGCTGCCCCGTCTGAACCAAACCCGCCTGGGGATGGTGACGACGACCAAGGCGAGCCATCGACTCCAAGATCCCCTAAGCAATCCCCAAGACCTAAATCCCCTGATCGACCAACTAGCCACCACTCAGCATCGGGGCTCCCTTACAAGACCCCGCCAGGTTCGCTAACCGGCAGATCAGCTTCTTGGGAGAGGGATCCAAGTCGACAACCAGCACCGGCCCCTCCGAGACCAGTAACTCCTAAGAGGAAGCCGCCGCCACCTAGTCCATACCCATATCCGTATGGTAAACCTGTAGGTGTGCCGTCAGTTCCCCGCGACTCAGCGTGGGCTACGCAAGCTGCATCCTCGACAGCCGCACCGCCAGTGTTAGACAACTCGTGGTGGACATCTCCGGCCGCGCCACGCGCCGACAGTCACGAGGAGCCGCCATCCGGTGGAAGACTTGCCCCGCATAGACCTCCCTCCGGTAGTCCTCCCTCTGACACACCTAGGAGCGTACAACCCACAACGAGATATCAGCCTAACCAGTTGCCCCGTTTGTTCGGCCAGCAACTTGCTGATCCGCTAACACTAATTCCCGCCCAAGCCGGTTTGTTTGAGGTAGGCCTTGACTGGCATAAAGTGCTAGACACTATGCTGTCGCCTGTTCGCACTCCGACAAACATCTTGACGGATCGCCTCAAGCAGCTCGAATCATTACCGGCACGCATCACGATCATTTCCTTTACCGGAGCGGGCGACCGCTACGAGTCAACGATTCGGGAAATTGATGCATTCCGTGATCAATGCCGTGCAGCCGGCTGCCAACTTGGCGGAGGCATCTACTTGACTAACGAGAAAACCGGGCGCGGCGGGAAGGCAGAACTCATAAGCCGTCTTCGAATTAGGGCTTTTATGGATGACCGTGCGGACATCTGCGCTGAGATTCGGAGAACGGGTTGTTTTGCCATGGGCTTTGACGCCCCCGACTACCCCCAGGAAACCAGTGGGGCAATACAGGTGTTAACCGACTACATATGGTCGCGCCTAGCCCACTGGGACACTCACCATCCACTACAGGCCTTTGTGCTTCAACAATACTCTGGCCAAGGTGGGCGCGGCGGACGCCGGCGCCGGTGAAGCGTCCATGCCAGCCGCTGCTTTACGCGCGGGCCCTTCGTTCGTTAGGGTAGGCATGTTCCTGGGTGCATTGATGGCCACATGTTTAGGTAACCTCAACCAACCATACCATAACTTCCAACATTGTTGTTGTTTTGGTTCATGTTAATGCACTCATGCCGCTGCCCAATGGCGCGGGGGCCTTGCTGCTGAAAGCGCGGGCCTGGGCAAAGACCCTTTCGTTTTGTGCACGCAAAAGTTTGCTAGCACGCCTGGGAAGGATGGCGAACCACACAGGTATCACACCTCCCTCGGACCCCTCCTCCGCCGGTCGGTCTCGCTCGTCACCTGAGTTCGACTCAGCCCCAAGCAGAGGTAGGGTCCCAGCCGCGTCGGTCACCGTCACCACCAGAACCCGGGGTACGCGTCAAAACCGCGTCGAGCCCCGCCCTGGTCCCAGGACAATGGCGGAAGAGTCACCTTCTTCGGAGGAGCCCAGGCGGCACCGTGGCGTGAGTGCAAGGGGCAGGGAGCTTTTGGACAGGGGGGCACCTAGTAGTTCCAGCCAACGACCGGTACGCTTCATATCATTAGCTTCTATCCCCAAGCCGTCCCAACCTTACACTCATAATCCTATAGACCCTAATATGCCGGCAGCTGCTTTCGTAGCCGGAGCAGCAATACAAGAGGCTAACCAGGCGGCGCACATGGCGCATCACGCTGCTTCGATGGCTGAGCAACAAGCCATCGAAGCGATGCGGGCTAGGCAACTAGCCGCACAGGCTGAACAACATGCGACACACGTCCAGTCCCAGGCTCAATTTGTCGTCCATGAGACTCGCCAGCAGGCTGAGAACATGGTAGGACAAGCCAAAGCTCAGGCAGAGGCTATGGTCGGTCATGTGAGGGCCCAAGCTGAACAGTACGTTCAGTCCCAACAACATGAACATGTTCAGCGACAACGCCAGTTGGAGCAACAAGCTCATCAATGGGCGTCCGGCGTTGAGGCCGCATATCGTGCCCATGTGGACCAGGTAAACACGTCCGCTTCTGCTGAACTCGTAGAGCTTCAGAGGCAGAACGCGCACCTCATTCAGCAACTACAGATGGCTGCGAGATCGCCCGTCCCAAGTTCCCCAAAAGAACCACCGGTTATTTTGCCAGCTCCGTCAACACAACCCCTCCACAGCGTCCGTTCGACATTGAGCCACCAAGTGGAAAGCTCCGAGTTCGCTGCGCCTTTTCAGGCGGCCCAGCATAGTAATATGCCTACGACGGCTCAAGCCGTCGATATGCGGACCCCAAAGAGTTTTCATCACACGGCCCCACAAGAATTTTATGTCGGAACGCCAGCCAGCACACCTCACGGTGGAGCTACAGCTGTGTTGCGGGACTCAATCTACGTTGCTGCCCTCGAGCGTGAACTTGGTCAAACAAGAGAGATGTTAAACCAGGTACTGTCATTAGTACATACTGGTCATCCTCCCGTGCCACCACCGCCTGAGCATGGTGTACCCATGCCGTTTCGTATGACACCATCACCTCCACCAGGTCTGGTGACTCAGGTGCCAAGTGTGTGTCCGAAACCGTGTGCCTGTGCTCCGATGCCGGTCGGATACCCAACTCCCATGGCAAACGTTGCAGCATCTTCGACGCAACCACCTCCACCACAACCAGGAGCAAAGGTCTTGCCACCTTCTTTCCCCGTTTTCGAGCGGACCAAGAAAGCAGATGGTGGTAGCTCCCCGAGTTCATCATCTTCGTCTAGTGATAGTGAAGTAGAAGACTCGTGTAGGATGTGCGGAGGCAAGCGTCGGGAGATTAGGTGCCCACACCTCACAATGAATAAAGAGGATCATAAGGTAGAATCAACCCCGACTGCTAGTTCGGAAATTACCGACTACGCGGAACACGAGTCCGAGATTGTCTATGTCAAGGGCTTGTCGAACCTGATTCTACCCAATATACCTGTTGATTCGAGTCAAGCACGGGGATACATCAACCAGGTTCTCATGAACATCGGTTCGTTGCAAAAGACCCCGGGTTCAGACTTGTATCACTGGTTCCCAAGAACTGACCGGGAAATTGCCACGAAAATGTTGAAGGTGTGCAAATCAGGTAGATTTGGTATCATTTTTCAACGGATGGTGGAAGAATCTCGATTATCAGGTATTGGCATGCCTTGTGGTCGCGTTATGCTTGCTACGATTTTTCGTCATTTTCAATTAGAGAAAGACAGAATCGGCATGCTAGGCGAAAGGAACCTCCTGACCCTAAGGCTAAAGGGGCACAAGACCGAGGACCTCATAACCTTCCAGGAGAAATACAGATACATCCTTGCCACGATCCCTTCCGAGGATCCGCCGAGAGAGACAATTCTGTTTAATCATCTTTTGGACGAAATTGAGCAGTTCTCCCCATTAGCCGCCAAGATAGCTAAGTCAAGAGAGTCCCCACTAGGAAGCCATCGTCGGTCCACTAAATGGTTGTGGGAGAAGGTGGATTTGCATATAGAGTTAGAAAGGATCAAAGCTAACAGGCAGGCCTTCGATAAGAAGTTGCGGGATTCCCATACTGCCGATTTAGCCACCACATATAACCCTAAAGCAATCCCCGCTAACCCCGCCAAGACCGATAAACCTAAGAAAGAGAAGTCCAAGGAGGACAAGAAGAAAGAAAAGAAAGAAAAGAAGGACAAAGCCAAGAAGGAAAAGCAGCAACAGCCGCTGCAACAGCCTGTTGATGTTGACGCAGCCCCTGGTCCTAAGTCTAAGGCTCCAAAAGGTCCTCCAAAGACCAAGCCGAGAGGCGACACACCGACACCTCCGACCACCCCAAGGTCACAGCAAGTCAAGCGTGCAGCCGACATGACCGCCCAGGAGAAAGCAAGAACACCGTGTGCGTTTTACGCGTATAACAGCTGCCGCGCAAAACAATGCGCGTTCCTTCATGATTCGCAGAACAAATACAAGGGACCGCCTCCTAAGGCTCTCCGCTTCCCGAAGGAAAAGGCTAAGGCCACAGCTGCGGTCGCGCAAGTTCATGCGCTCCCTGCCTTCTCAAACGGGAAGATCTCTTGGCTATGGGATACCGCCGCTGGGAGACATTTGTTCGGCAAACAAGCCTTGACCTCGAGCATGAGGCAACACGCTGCCCCCTCCCAAAACCCTGTGAATTTCACAACAGGGGGGGTGCCCAACAAAGCGTTAAATCGCTGGCATTCAAGGGCAGCCCCATACTCGAGGGTGAAGAAGTTTACATTTTGAACGAGTGTCCCCCTGCACAGTCGATAGGAAAGACAGTCATGGACAAAGGATACATGTTCATTTGGGACCCTCGCGAGCAGGTGCCATATCTAGTGCCGCCCAGCGTAGTCCCCAATTGTAAACTTCGTATTCCCAGAAAACATCGGATTTGTGCTAGCCGTGTTGTGGAATACGTTCCCCAGTATGACGAAGAGGTCACCCCTGTTGACTTTGTTCCACCAGACCGGTTGCAACCAATGGGTGCAGTTGATGCCTCCCCGGCCTCCACCAATCATGAAGATTCCATATTTTCAGACGGGGAGCTTTCCACGCCAAGCGTGGCGGATGATGTCGTTAGTGAACCTATGGACCTCGATTCCGATGTTTCCCCAAAATCCAATTCTAGTCAAAGTAAGGGTTCGATAGCCGCTGCCCCGAGCACGGGCGCGGAGAGGGTTCCTCCACATCCCGATGACGACAAAACGTTGTTGGAGATTGCGGATGTTGAGTTGGATGGCACACCCGAAGCGCTAAAGGCCGCTGGCTTTGAGGAGCCACACATTTTAACCCACTATCCTAAGAACCCTTATTGTCCTGTATGTCAGATTTCCAAGTCTACCAGTAAGAGGGTGGCCAGGAAGCCCGATACCCGAGACGACGATATGCTCGACCCTCCCAAACGACCATTCGAGCAACTGTCGACTGATGACGTGATCATGGCCAAGGGCGATGATTTTGTTGGTAAGGGGACGGGCGGGACAAAGGTTTTCCACATAGTCAGGGACACGTTTTCTGGTGCTAGGATAGCCTATCCCATGGTAAACAGGACGGCTAGCAACCATGCCAAGAACTTCAGGCACTTCCTGGGGCTAAGAGCAAGCGAGTTAGCATCGTGCGTCCTCATTAAGATGGACGAAGCAGGCGAGCTGGAACAAGCCGCTCATGAAGTAGGCTTGCTCCCCGAAGTCTCACTCCCCAATAGGTGGCCCCATAATGCCACACTAGAGCGGGACATTCGTGAGGAGAAAGAGTGTTGTCGTGCAATTCATATGCAATCCGGGTTGCCGTATGAGTTTCACAGATACTCGTTCCCATATGCCTGTATGTCGATGTCGTTTGATCGTCCTTCGTTGTCAGACCCAGCCAAGACACAATGGGAGGCTCTGACTAGGTCTAAGTTTGATGGCATCCGTAGATGCTTCGGTCAATTAGTGTATTACCGAGATCGCAAGGTAGGCAAAAGGACTCTCGATCCAAACATGTCGCCTGGTCTGTTCATGGGATGGCGCATTGAGTCGGGTTTTCGATACCGTTACGTGGGCCAGAATCATGGATTACATGGATTTTAAGGTTAGTAAACACCCCAATGTGTTAGATGTGCCTGAGACAGAAATCTACACAGAGGAAGGACCACCCATTTTCCCCATGGCATCAACAAAGTTGAGGCATCTCCATGGTGGTTCGTTAGGCATTTTGGACGACATTGCCAAACTAGACATGCCCGACTATCCCATGAGGGAGGTTCCCTTTGGGGAAGAGGGCGAAGGCGCTGCGCCGCCAACGCCCGCAGGGTCTAAGTCCAGAAGTGTTTACATCACCCTGGACAGGGTAATCCGATTCAGCGAAACTCCTGGCTGCAAGGCCTGTGAGCGCAAGACTCGTCATCACACAGCTGAATGCCGGAAACGCTTTGCACGCCTTGTTGAGGAGGAAAAGGCCGACCTTTTGGCCAAGCGAAAGGAGGGAATCACCAAGAAGAAGAAAAGTAGAGGTAGAAAGAGACCACCCAAGTTCAACCGCTGCATGTTCGAGTTTGCGCGTGCCCCCGATTCACAGATGCACAAGACATTTCTAGAATTGGGAATCCCACATGTACCCCTAAGCAAGGAACACCTCGACCTGACCAACACCGACATGCAGGACCAACTCCATAACCATTTGGAGACCTGCGAAGAGGTGCCAGACCTATGGGCATCAATACCCTGTACATCAGGTTCCCCATGGCAGAGGGTCAACAGGTCCAAAGGAGGTGCACGATTTGCCCGTGTCCATGCACAGCAGGTTCGTGAATCCAAGCGACTCTTCGCAGAATTCGGAAGAAGCGCAGGGATCGTCCTTAACAGGGGGGGCACCGTGACCTTTGAATGGCCAAAGGGGTGCGAGAGTTGGAATCGTCATGACGTCCAGGCTTTCTTTAAGTCACATCCAGAATTCCAACAAGTTGAGTTTGATGGTTGTGCAGTAGGAGTTAGATCCACTAAGGATAGGCCTATTAAGAAGACATGGAGGCTCATGACAACAAGCCACCTTCTCGCAGCACAAGTGCACGCATTCCCCACATGAACATGATCACGCGGTTGGGTCCCAAACCGCAAAGACCGCCTTTTACCCTCCACAAATGGTATGTGAAATAGCCAGAGCTTTATACCCCCAGAAGGTCAATTTAGCTCCAGCACCAGCCATGCCATGTGTAGTCCCAGCCGCTGCCTCCCAGGCGCGGGAAGAGGAGCACAGGGTAAAAGAGCAATCCTTGCAACACATCTCCGCACTTGCGGGAGCCGATGCATTTGCATTAGCCGTCGAAACCGATGAAGTTGCAAACCAGATGGCAGAATGCCTGATGGATTTGGAAACTCTTGTTCGAACTGCATTCGATATTCCTGAAGATCCTAAGCATCACGGTAGAGTTCATGCCATGGTAACTAAGTTGCTCTCTAGGGCAGAGATGTTGGCAAACCCTAAAGCCGTTGAGAAAGTCAAGGAAGAAGCAACATCCCTCACCGACATCGGTACCTGGGATCTTGATTCGGTTCAAGAATATGATGCAGTTAAGGCTGAAGCAAAGGCTAGCAAAGTGTCCGTACACTTTGGCCGTTTAATGACTATCGCCTCAATTAAATTTTGGGAACTAGCAGAACACCTTCACAAAATGAAGGGGCGAATAGTATATCGCGGCGATTGTGCACGCGACGAGAATGGCGTCGCCGCCGTCTACGAAGAGTTGGGCGCGAACCCAACATCCGTACAGGGCTTAAACGCCTGTCTAGCCTACGGCTCCTTGCTGGGACATGCTTGCACGGCGGCGGACGCCGTGAAGGCCTACGTCCAAGCCTTTCTCAAAAGTAAGTACAAAACATGGATCGAGCTTCCACCTGAACTCCGTCCGGAGTGGTGGAAGGGAAAATTCACCCGTCCAGTTGTACTTCTTGTAAGGGCATTGTATGGACACCCCGATGCAGGCGGGATGTGGGAAAACCACCTAAAGGGGATTTTAAAGAAAATGGACGGCGAGGAGATTCCTGAGTATCCCGGAAATTTTTATTTCAAAGGGACAGGTCTCATGTTATCTACGTATGTAGACGATTTGACATTATCCGGACCATCCGAGCACCATGCTCCGTTCTGGAACCAATTAATGTCAGAAGTCAACGTTGAACCTCCCGAAACCATTTATAGAATCCTCGGAAGAAACCATGTCTACGCAAGTTTCGATAAGGTTCAGGGTGAAGAGAACGCTGCTTTAGGCGCGGTATCAGATGCATTGATTTTCGACATGAAGGACTATGCCCAACAAACCATAGACCTGTATAAAAGCGTAGCTAAAGTCGATAAAATCAAACCCGCACAAACCCCCTTCATCCCTGACGGATCATGGCCAAAGGAAGACGAGGACTCGCCTGGAGAACTCGCTCCCAAAGCATGTTCGATACTAATGAAGGCCCTTTGGTTGGCCCGCCTGTCTAGACCTGACATCCTTAAGCCTATTAACGACTTAGCGACTAAGGTCCAAGCATGGACCAGAGTACATGATAAGAAGTTACTAAGGCTAATCCAATACCTCCAATATTCGCTAGACTATAGACTAACCGCATCTTGCCAAGACGATCCTAAGGATCTCAGGCTTGAGCTATATGTCGACGCCGACTTTGGAGGCGATTCCGGTGACGTCAAGTCAACCTCGGGCGGGTTCCTCGCGCTAAAAGATTCTAATACATTTTTCCCACTTGCATGGATCTCGAAAAGACAGACATCCACTTCACGCTCCACCACGGAGTCAGAAGTGGTAAGTTTAGCACACTCTTTGTACCAGGAGGGTATACCTGCTCTCCAACTCTGGGAGAAACTCTTGCAGAGGCCAGTGGACTTGGTTATCCACGAAGACAACCAAGCCACCATCATAGTCGTTCGTAAGGGGTATTCCCCCAAACTTCGACATATCGGCCGCACACACAAGATTAACCTCTCATCCCTAAAAGAGTGTCTCGACGACCCATGCATCAATGTGCAATACATCGACACCAACGAACAGGCCGCCGACATCTTTACTAAAGCACTACCACCACAGAAGTGGTACAAAGCTTTGTGCCTTCTCGGCATACGTACTGACATCCGCGAGCCAAAGCCATCCCATAGGGATCGCAGCTTTTCGTTGGGTGCCGGCGTAGATTCCAAAGCCGCTGCTTCATGCGCGGTAATTAATACCTGTACATAGAACCCATGGCACGCCAAATCGGCGAGGGGGGAGTCGAATTTTGTGAAGCATGTTTAACCCCTAACTTGTCACGCAGGTTCACATGTACAGTCTAGGTCGTCGTTCGTGAACTTCGTCTCACTCGACGCCCGTTATGGCTCAAGAAACAAGTGCGCCCGTGCTTGTTTCAGCATTCGCGCACGCCGTTCGGTTCGATCGTCGTGCCGCCGCATTCGTTGCCTTTCGTGCATTCGTGCCGTGCGTCCTTAGGTTGCCGTAGGTGCTCCTTCGTACACACCCCACACCCGGTACGCTACGGGGACCAAGCCTTCCGGGGTCCCCCGTCGTGTACCCAACTTCCTCAGGGTTCTCCGCACTATAGGTTACCTCTCATCCCACTTGCCCCTTAGGCAATTGTGGTGGTTGTTCCCTGTGGATATCCCTGAACCCTTGTCACTTTCATTATTAAAAGTCATATATAACACCGATTGGAAACAAGATAGGGCTACCAATGCTTGGACCTGCAACATGTGAACAGTTATTTCGGCCTAAGCGAGATAGTAATGCTTCATCTCCAAACATCTCCAAACACGCCTTGGCCATTGTTTGCTTGACAAACCAAGATTGGGCGCCCAGCAAACATCACTATCGCAGCAAATGCAGTCATGACATGAACCAACAAGAACCATGATTGACTTAATAGATTAAGCCACGCTGTTTCGGAGTTTTTCATGTATTTTCCGTAAATTCAATTCGCACTTCAACACTTCATTGATGACAGAAGGACTCAGACAATCATGTGACAGAAGCACACCATCGGCTGCAAGCGCCTAGGTTCTGACCGTTCTGTGCCTACCTCAGGTCTTATGTAACCCATTGTAATCCTCCTCATAATTCGATAATAATGTTCAATTCATGTTTGTTTGTTGACAAGGCACAACCTGGTGACGGACAGCGTATCGAAACAATTTGAGATTCCAGGGCGGAGGAACTTTTATTGCCTGGAGCTCGAAACAAATGTGCAAGTTGGAGAACCGAATGCATTGACCCTTGATATACCAACTCCTTCAACTCAAGTCGTTGAGCCGCAACCCCTTTCGCTCTAGACCTGAGGTGCCAAGGAAGTCATGAAGGAGATCATAGCCAATTCAGAGCAACTCAGCACCAAGCTTCAGCAGGTTTAACCAGCGGCATCACCTCAGAATTTGAGGAGGTTCCAAGAAGCTTGTGAAACTTGTGGTTCTCAAGGCATTTGGCAATCCACCGAGAGGTTGGAGCCTTTGTAGCTTGTAAAGCACGGTAGACACCGAGATTGAAACTTGTGGATAATTGAACGTTTTGCGCGGCAAAGACCAAAGAGTATCTTGAAAAGCTTGCCTTGGCAACGCTCAGTTGGAGATCACTGACTTTGGCATTTACAACCTGCCGGGGCTATCCCAGCTCGATCCTCAACTTCTCTCTCAAGAGCTAGATGCTTCTATCTAGGGCTCTTGCTTTGTGCTCCTAAGGTCCCACAGACTCGTGAGTTGTGATGGAAAGGTAGAGGAGGCTTAAAGCCCGCCCTTTTCATGCCTTTTCAATGTGTTGCTTGATTGATTTTTGTCAATTTGTCTCACCTCTCGTAGAAGACGCAATGGACAATGGGTGCTGCAATGGACAATGCTCGACACTGCGAATGAAGGATGTGAGGATGCTTCCAGAGAGACAGTGGCGTAGAGTGGGGACTCTGCCAAGCACTTTCTCAGTAGATTTTGACGAAGGTCACCTGCCTCCTGAGCATGCCTTGATCCTGACGAGCAGAGTTCTTAAGACTTTGTATTTGCAGCGTCCAAAAATGACACAGCTTTGCAGGCGCAGAGCTTTAGATAGGTCATACAAGGAAACGATCGCACTCTTATATAGCGATGTATACGCGGGGCCGTTTTCATTGCCTGCTGCACATTGAAGCTGTGCTTTGCTGTTTCAATCACTTTCGGCGTCTTTTTGGCGACCCCGTTTTCCTGGAATTTCATCGCGGAGTTGAGTGCTATGTCCATGTCCCCTTTGGAAGTTTGTTGCCTCTAAGCCTTCCTTAGTCTTGAAGGAATGCCATTGGGCCACAGTGTCCACCTGGCGCAGCGTTTCCATTCCCCAATATTTTGCTATATTTTGCTTGCGTCACATGCATGGAAGCATGCTTGACATAGATTCATGCACCGATGTCACCATAGACTTCCACAGATATAGGATTCTGCGCGCCTTTTGTAGGACCCGATGCGACGTGCACATGTTTTGCAGTCAGTAAATTTGCAGTAGCACTGGGGTATACTTGTGACGCGAAGCAGTATCATGATTATGATGCTTTGGCATACCGTATTGCACTTGTGCCCTTCGACAAGTCTCTTGCAGTGTAACTACTTCCAAAAACCAACTCTGGCAGCTGTTTAGGCGTTTCAACCGGAGACCAGGGCTTCCGCTGCCACAGCGCCATGTCTGGCGTAAAATGTGCAACTTTGGTGGCGCTCAGTGTTGCAGTGTCGGAGGAGGCTTTTCCGAGGCAATTGGGAGCAGAGAGCTTGATTGAAAAGGTCTGCAAAGACACAGGTCTGGATGATCTGTGTAGCAAAAGCATCCGTCTACCTACTGGTGTGACAATGTCCTACAAAGATGCTTGCGCACATAATGTGTGCACCTGGCCCTGTGGCCAAAAGCAGTGCACAAACAATTGCTGCCCCTACACCACTAAGACTTGCAACAACAAGTGCTGCTGCTGGGGGTTCCTGAAGTGCGGCTGCTCAAAATCCAAGTGTGGTGAATGGTGCGTGAACACACCTCACTTCACTTGCAACAAGGATAAATGTGGGGAGACCTGCGTAGATATTCCATGCTCGGGAGTCAGTAAAGAGCACTGTGGAGAGACATGTGTGAAGGTGCCCGATTCTTTGGCCATCAACTGGAAAGATGCCTCTCCTTGCGAACACTTTTCCAAGTTGAATCCAATGCTGAAGACGGCAGAGATGGCATGTGCTTGCCTGGGAGCACTGTCAGACTTTCTGAAGCATGTTGGTGACTTCCAATCCAGTGAGCCTTCCTCCGTAGCATTGAATGCAGCATCACGCATGGTTGGCTGCCTGGTCAAGGAAGGCTTCCACGTCCAAGACGACAAGGCAGAGGTGGTGCGCGAGTTGACGAATGGAGATGATTACATCATCCAAGCAGCGCCTGTTGATCTAGAGAAGTACGTGGAGATGACAACAGCTGTTGCGGCCTGTGCCTCAACTGGTGCGTGTCACCTAATTCACACGGCCTTGTTGGACTACTTCAAGTCAGTAGCCACAGATGTTGGCAATGGTGTCGAAGACTTCTTAGAGACCTTCGTCCTCGACAGCCTCCTCAGTCCTTTGGCAGCTGCTGCTGATGTACCTCTAATGCTCGCTGAGGACTTGCCCCAGTCGCTGCAGTGCACCGCCGATGCCGCTGAGGCAGCTTTCCAAGACGTCAAGGGGAAGATTGAAGAAGTGAAGGATTTCTTCCAGGACTTGAAGAAGAAGGTGAGTAACAGTTTTGTTTTAGTTTTTGCACACTATCACTAGCAACATGTGAGCCAGGTGTGGCTTCACTGCAAGCCCTTGTGAGCAATTTCTGGGTGTATCATCCAAACTCGCCTTGCTCGGCAGCAGGTGGAGACCTTGCAGCAGGGGTGCCAGAAGGCCATTGAGGCCGTGGGCGGCCTGGCGGATTCCTTGGACACTTCGGTGCAGAACATTGTGCAAAACCTTCTGGATGGCCAGGCGACGCCTGTGGGCCGTGAGTTGGTGGTGGTGTGTTGGTGTCATAGGCAGTGGTTAACGGTTGGTTGGCGCAAGACAAGTCTTGAGCGATTGGTGTTGGGGTGTTGGGATGTTGGGCTTGCGCAGTTTACTGATAGACTTTATCAGTTGGGTTGTAGTTTCCAGCTGAGCGAGAAGGATGCTTCTTTTGGGAATAAGTTTCAATGCTCTGGGCTCAAATTCGTTTCTCGAGGTGCCACTGGTCGATGCTGTGAAGCAGATCAAAGACTTGGCCGAAGTGAAAGAGCTTCTAAATGCTCTGAGCCAGCTGAAAGCAGAAGTGGCCGATGTGAAGAAGCGCGCTGAGGAGTTAGATGACTTGAAGATGTCCCTTCAGGACTTTCAAAACAGCCGCGGCCCAAAGCATGGTCAGAAGTTTGGGTTTCATATGTTTGGAATCTAACTCCAGTCAAGAGTCAAAAACAGTGCAATTTTGGCTTTTGTCAAGCGCCAATCATTTATAATTGAGAGTTCCTTCGGCTTTGACTTTCTTGACACAGGCTTGAGCAAGTCTTGCGCCAGGATTTAGCAAAGTCTGACGACTGTGGCTTGAAGGATGTATTGGAAGACCTTCAAGACATCCCTAGCTTGCTCAGCCAGGTGTCCGACCCCTTGAAGAAGATCCAGCAGCTGGACATCAATGCAAACAGTGTGCAGGCAGGTGTCGTGAGCTACAATCAGTGGGTCGATTTCAACTTGGACCTCCCTTGCTCGAAGATGGAGCTGTGGACAGCTTCGCTTGAGGGTCTAAGTGTTTCGGCCCACATCCCCAAGTTCTATGCTTGTAATTTCGGCTACACGTTGCCCTTACCCAATGAGCACATCCCCTACTTGAGGATCAAGAAAGCAGCCAAGGCCTTGTCGTGACGAGCGTGGCCTCCAGTACCAAGTTAGCCAGGAGTGCTCCGGTTTTAGTTTATCAACTCTCAGTGAGTCTTTTGTTTTCTTCTGTAAAGTTCTGCAAAATCCGTAGACGAGTGATGGATAGACAGATGATGGATCTCCTTGACGATGGGTCAGAGTTGAGGGTCCGTTGGATAGCGGATGGACCCTCACGTGAAACTTCAAAGGAGTCCTTCCAGCTTCGTACAGATCTGAGCTGGAAAATTGCTGCAAGTCATGTTGCCCAAGTGGTCGGTCTGAGAGTCATCGCGCAGTCGCAGCATGATCATAATACCATGCAAGCATAGTCTATAGTTACTGCCTATTGTACCGCCGCAGGTGTATGCGCCTTTTTGTCCTGCGTGTTCAGGCTGTGTTCCCAATCCTGCGCAGTTGTTGCATGCGTGCTCAAGCAAGAACATGACTCTGGACAAGATGCCAGCAAGTAGAAAGGAGAAAAGCTTCGCGCAATGATGGAAGCGCAGAAACTTGAAGACTTTTCAACCCTGCCCTGAGAACATTGAAAGCCCACACCCTTCCCTGGCCCTTTGAAGAAGACGCACGCAGTGGCACAGCAAGCGCGCGCTGAAGTGTCGCATGCTGTTGATTGAGTGGACTATATTATAAGCTAGATCGACGTGTGAGCATAAAGCGTTTATGCCAGTGCTAAGATGCTTTGAGTATGTCGGCCAGACGGTCTATGGTGTTGGGATATGTTTGCGGGGACAAGGTTCCTGTTTCTTCGGCTCCTTTACAAAATTAAATGTATTATGTACTGTATATATATATATATATGGTACCCCCCCCATGTACCCCCATTTCTGTGTGGTTCACACTAAACTTGGAGGTAAAGACATGTTTCATGTCTTGGTGTCGGATGTGCAGGGGGGGTACCATATATTTTGTTTGAACTCTTGGGGACAAGCCTTACTTCCCACATCTGAAGGTCAAGAAAGTTTCACTAAGAACTAAGAATGCACAGAACTCTTGGGGACAAGTCTTACTTCCCACATCTGAAGGTCAAGAAAGTTTCAATTTTTTTAAAGTTATACTGTAAAACTTTTGGGAACTAAGAACTAAGAACATCTAAGAACTAAAAATGCTGTTGGAGAGTCTGGGGGAATCTTAGTTAGTTCTTAGTTCTTACTTCCAGAAAGTTTTAAAACTTTTAAAACTTTTTGAAACTATTGTATGGCAATGTTTTCTGGAATTAAGATTGCTGTGGGAGAGTGTGGGGAAATCTTAGTTCTTAGTTCTTAAAGAAGAGGAATTCATGGAAGACGTGTCCACAAGCCAAGGAATGAAGAACCCTGGGAATCCATCCCCTTTATATCAGTGATCGATAGGCGGGATGGATTCCTGGTCACATCTGGGCCCCATCATATTCATTTTACTTTCATTTTCATTCGTCTCAGGGGCTTAGGTGCAGCTTATATTTCTTCTTTTATCTTATTTTCGCCCATTAAATTATTATCTACAGCATTAAAATATATGAATAATGGACGAAAATAAATTCACTAATCCATATTTTTCTTTTTGATGATCAAATTAATTCCCAATGGCAACCTCTATTTTATACTATTTTATTGAGGTTGCCCTTTATTCTAACGTTAATTCTATAATCATGATAAAATCTTTCATTTATATTAGATTTTAGGCTATAGGCTAGCACATTTATAGTTTATGGATTGCCAAAAGCATTTATAATATAGAAAACAAATTAAACGATAGCTTTTGGCAATTAATATTAATCCTGTAGGACCGGACCTCTCATCCACCATTCTTTTTATTTATTTGTAGGCATTATGCTTTTTAAATAAGAGATTTATTGGCTAAAAAAGCATAATGCATGATAAGGAACAAATGATTGGCAAAATATATGGGAGTTGATCGAAAACCCCGTGTAAGGAGTTTTATATAAAACAGCCTTTCAGATGTTGTTAGAACCATCCGCGAAAGATTCGCGATGAGGTTCGCGAAAGTATCTTTTTTTTTTTTCCGCGAAAGATTTATCGAAGGTCATCGCTTTCATTGTTTTCCTTTCTACCGGACTGACAAAGAATAGAAACGCAAGGCAATCCTCCGGCAGAGCCAGTGGGCGAAGTGTCCCCATGTCACAGACTAACGAACTGAAGCCTCAACCTTTCCGTGCCCAGCCCTGGCAGTGCGTAAAGGATTCTCCGATTCCTGTCCCCACTGTCACATACTAGCAAGCTGGGTAGGCGCAGCCCTGACAGTGAGGCAACGACCTGCCGCTGCTCTGACGGGCTGTGCAGATGTTTGCAAATGTTACGGCGTCCCGGGGAAAGCACCAGTGAAATTTCGCGAATGATCCGCGAAAGTTTCGCGAATGTGCCGCTAAAGTCTAGGTTCCCAGCTTGAGGCCCCAAACATTCCCCAAGCTGCATCACCCTGTGTTGGTAGCTGACACGAGGATTGGGTTGAGTTGTGCCTGACTCTATTTGGCACAATTGTCGCACAGATGCTGCAAGTGACCCTGAGTAGCTGTGGAAACGTTCAACCATCTACTGGGGTCATGCTGCAAGATGTCTCTCCCTATTATGACATGTTCCGGCTCATGTTAGCTAGACATGGTTGTAGGACCATGCTTCGCGATGAGGCCGCGAAAGATCCGCGAAAGATATCTTTTTTTCCGCGATGAATGGCCATTCCAGGATGAAAGAATATTGATCAACCACCATATAAGAAATCTCTTATCTTTGCTAGTATTTTGCCAATCATATCTTTAATCATTAGTTGCCAAGCTTTCACTAATTAATTCTCTATATAAAAAGCTTGGCTAAGATATAGCTTATAATTTATGGGTGAACGGTGCCTTCATAGATAAAAAGTGGATGACAAACGATAAGAGTGGTGGAATTTCTTTCTAATAAATTCTCGATCATAAAAAAGAAATATATTATCTTTCATTATCTATCGCCAGGTTAGTCTATTTTCATTCTATTATTACCTGGCGATTACACAGAATAAATTAATGGTGTTACTATTTTTACAGTCAACAGGATTCTTCCTAAAGGGCAAAAGGTAAGAGAGAACAAACATATTAACACCCACTATTTATTGTCTTTATGGCAAAATGCATTATAAAAATAGAAATCTCATTAAAATATAGCATTTTGCCATGATGAATGCTTGTTTGTTCGTATCCTTTCCTCGCCTCCCAGAGCTTTATAGATTGAAGATACCATGATTATATATTTTGCTATAATTTTAAGATTCATTGGCGCCTCCACAAATTTTAAAAGTGGGGAGTAAAAATTATAGCAAAATACCATAAAGAATTAATAGACTAACCCGTGACCTCGCATCAACAAAAATTAAAGATGCGATCATGATTATAGATATTAAAATAAAGGACGCGAATGGACAATGGGTGCTGCAATGGACAATGCTCGACACTGCGAATGAAGGATGTGAGGATGCTTCCAGAGAGACAGTGGCGTAGAGTGGGGACTCTGCCAAGCACTTTCTCAGTAGATTTTGACGAAGGTCACCTGCCTCCTGAGCGTGCCTTGATCCTGACGAGCAGAGTTCTTAAGACTTTGTATTTGCAGCGTCCAAAAATGACACAGCTTTGCAGGCGCAGAGCTTTAGATAGGTCATACAAGGAAACGATCGCACTCTTATATAGTGATGTATACGCGGGGCTGTTTTCATTGCCTGCTGCGCATTGAAGCTGTGCTTTGCTGTTTCAATCACGTTCGGCGTCTTTTTGGCGACCCCGTTTTCCTGGAATTTCATCCGGAGTTGAGTGCCATGTCCATGTCCCCCTTGGAAGTTTGTTGCCTCTAAGCCTTCCTTAGTCTTGAAGGAATGCCATTGGGCCCCAGTGCGTTTCCATTCCCCAATATTTTGCTATATTTTGCTTGCATCACATGCATGGAAACATGCTTGACATAGATTCATGCACCGATGTCACCATAGACTTCCACAGATATAGGATTCTGCGTGCCTTTTGTAGGACCCGATGCGACGCGCACATGTTTTGCAGTCAGTAAATTTGCAGTAGCACTGGGGTATACTTGTGACGCGAAGCAGTATCATGATTATGATGCTTTGGCATACCGTATTGCACTTGTGCCCTTCGACAAGTCTCCTGCAGTGTAACTACTTCCAAAAACCAACTTTGGCAGCTGTTTAGGCGTTTCAACCGGAGACCAGGACTTCCGCTGCCACAGCGCCATGTCTGGCGTAAAATGTGCAACTTTGGTGGCGCTCAGTGTTGCAGTGTCGGAGGAGGCTTTTCCGAGGCAATTGGGAGCAGAGAGCTTGATTGAAAAGGTCTGCAAAGACACAGGTCTGGATGATCTGTGTAGCAAAAGCATCCGTCTACCTACTGGTGTGACAATGTCCTACAAAGATGCTTGCGCACATAATGTGTGCACCTGGCCCTGTGGCCAAAAGCAGTGCACAAACAATTGCTGCCCCTACACCACTAAGACTTGCAACAACAAGTGCTGCTGCTGGGGGTTCCTGAAGTGCGGCTGCTCAAAATCCAAGTGTGGTGAATGGTGCGTGAACACACCTCACTTCACTTGCAACAAGGATAAATGTGGGGAGACCTGCGTAGATATTCCATGCTCGGGAGTCAGTAAAGAGCACTGTGGAGAGACATGTGTGAAGGTGCCCGATTCTTTGGCCATCAACTGGAAAGATGCCTCTCCTTGCGAACACTTTTCCAAGTTGAATCCAATGCTGAAGACGGCAGAGATGGCATGTGCTTGCCTGGGAGCACTGTCAGACTTTCTGAAGCATGTTGGTGACTTCCAATCCAGTGAGCCTTCCTCCGTAGCATTGAATGCAGCATCACGCATGGTTGGCTGCCTGGTCAAGGAAGGCTTCCACGTCCAAGACGACAAGGCAGAGGTGGTGCACGAGTTGACGAATGGAGATGATTACATCATCCAAGCAGCGCCTGTTGATCTAGAGAAGTACGTGGAGATGACAACAGCTGTTGCGGCCTGTGCCTCAACTGGTGCGTGTCACCTAATTCACACGGCCTTGTTGGACTACTTCAAGCCAGTAGCCACAGATGTTGGCAATGGTGTCGAAGACTTCTTGGAGACCTTCGTCCTCGACAGCCTCCTCAGTCCTTTGGCAGCTGCTGCTGATGTACCTCTAATGCTCGCTGAGGACTTGCCCCAGTCGCTGCAGTGCACCGCCGATGCCGCTGAGGCAGCTTTCCAAGACGTCAAGGGGAAGATTGAAGAAGTGAAGGATTTCTTCCAGGATTTGAAGAAGAAGGTGAGTAACAGTTTTGTTTTAGTTTTTGCCCACTAGCAACATGTGAGCCAGGTGTGGCTTCACTGCAAGCCCTTGTGAGCAATTTGTGGGTGTATCATCCAAACTCGCCTTGCTCGGCAGCAGGTGGAGACCTTGCAGCAGGGGTGCCAGAAGGCCATTGAGGCCGTGGGCGGCCTGGCGGATTCCTTGGACACTTCGGTGCAGAACATTGTGCAAAACCTTCTGGATGGCCAGGCGACGCCTGTGGGCCGTGAGTTGGTGGTGGTGTGTTGGTGTCATAGGCAGTGGTTAATGGTTGGTTGGCGCAAGACAAGTCTTGAGCGATTGGTGTTGGGGTGTTGGGATGTTGGGCTTGCACAGTTTACTGATAGACTTTATCAGTTGGGTTGTAGTTTCCAGCTGAGCGAGAAGGATGCTTCTTTTGGGAATAAGTTTCAATGCTCTGGGCTCAAATTCGTTTCTCGAGGTGCCACTGGTCGATGCTGTGAAGCAGATCAAAGACTTGGCCGAAGTGAAAGAGCTTCTAAATGCTCTGAGCCAGCTGAAAGCAGAAGTGGCCGATGTGAAGAAGCGCGCTGAGGAGTTGGATGACTTGAAGATGTCCCTTCAGGACTTTCAAAACAGCCGCGGCCCAAAGCAGTATTTCATGGTCAGAAGTCTGGGTTTCATATGTTTGGAATCTAACTCCAGTCAAGAGTCAAACGCAGTGCAATTTTGGCTTTTGTCAAGCGCCAATCATTTATAATTGAGAGTTCCTTCGGCTTTGACTTTCTTGACACAGGCTTGAGCAAGTCTTGTGCCAGGATTTGGCAAAGTCTGACGACTGTGGCTTGAAGGATGTATTGGAAGACCTTCAAGACATCCCTAGCTTGCTCAGCCAGGTGTCCGACCCCTTGAAGAAGATCCAGCAGCTGGACATCAATGCAAACAGTGTGCAGGCAGGTGTCGTGAGCTACAATCAGTGGGTCGATTTCAACTTGGACCTCCCTTGCTCGAAGATGGAGCTGTGGACAGCTTCGCTTGAGGGTCTAAGTGTTTCGGCCCACATCCCCAAGTTCTATGCTTGTAATTTCGGCTACACGTTGCCCTTACCCAATGAGCACATCCCCTACTTGAGGATCAAGAAAGCAGCCAAGGCCTTGTCGTGACGAGCGTGGCCTCCAGTACCAAGTTAGCCAGGAGTGCTCCGGTTTTAGTTTATCAACTCTCAGTGAGTCTTTTGTTTTCTTCTGTAAAGTTCTGCAAAATCCGTAGACGCGTGATGGATAGACAGATGATGGATCTCCTTGACGATGGGTCAGAGTTGAGGGTCCGTTGGATAGCGGATGGACCCTCACGTGAAACTTCAAAGGAGTCCTTCCAGCTTCGTACAGATCTGAGCTGGAAAATTGCTGCAAGTCATGTTGCCCAAGTGGTCGGTCTGAGAGTCATCGCGCAGTCGCAGCATGATCATAATACCATGCAAGCATAGTCTATAGTTACTGCCTATTGTACCGCCGCAGGAGTATGCGCCTTTTTGTCCTGCGTGTTCAGGCTGTGTCCTGCGCAGTTGTTGCATGTGTGCTCAAGCAAGAACATGACTCTGGACAAGATGCCAGCAAGTAGAAAGGAGAAAAGCTTCGCGCAATGATGGAAGCGCAGAAACTTGAAGACTTTTCAACCCTGCCCTGAGAACATTGAAAGCCCACACCCTTCCCTGGCCCTTTGAAGAAGATGCACGCAGTGGCACAGCAAGCGCGCGCTGAAGTGTCGCATGCTGTTGATTGAGTGGACTATATTATAAGCTAGATCGACGTGTGAGCATAAAGCGTTTATGCCAGTGCTAAGATGCTTTGAGTATGTCGGCCAGACGGTCTATGGTGTTGGGACATGTTTGCGGGGACAAGGTTCCTGTTTCTTCGGCTCCTTTACACAATTAAATGTATGTACTGTATATATATATATATGTTATATTTGTGAAGGTTTCCTTTGTAGGGTCCAATCATGAAAGCGTGCGACTGTTTGGTCTTGGCCTTGGTGGCCCTGTTGTTTTGGTGAAAGATGGAAC
>CAXIVM010000522.1:0-49665 GCA_964035705.1 Porites rus | reverse complement strand
GTATAGTCAGTGTGCATTTGAAAGCTTTCATGAGATGCATGTATTGAGTCAGGTGGTACCATGCTCTGTGAAGCCTTTGGCTGTCATGATGAGTTTATGTTGCATACATGCATGTGGCTTTTCAGCTTGCACTCTACTCATAGTTTGCTTAGTGTGTCAATGTACACAGTTAAGCCATGAGTCAAGAGACTGTGGTGGATGATACTTTGGTGGATGAGCAACCACCTCCATCTACACTATTGCCAATTGCTGATCCAGAAGATGAAGTGGCTTTGCTGCCTCAGGAGAATGAGAAGGGGAAGGACATAGTGAAGTGGATTGAGGTAGCTGTTGGTACAGAGACCCAAATGGTTCCTTTTGTGTACAATACAATTACCAGAAAGGTTCACTGTGGTGCTATTACAATGAAATTGAAGAGAGGTCAAAACGGCCAAGTATATGTCAATTGTTTGTCAGGATGCTTTTACAATGACAGACAGTGTGAAGACTCCTGTACATGTTTCTGCCATGCATTGTCTAGATGGTACAGGTCTCATTCCTGAGTGTGAAGCACATTGTGGAAAAAAGATCATTGTCAGAGCCCAAGCTGAAGAGAGCTTTCATGTTGCAAGTTCATAAATTTGTTGCATGGTCTAAGTACAAAGTTAGAAGCTTTCATGTTACATGGACATACATTGCTTCATGTACTAAGGCAGCAAGCTCACTGAAGTTTCATGTCATGTAAGATGTACATGAGTCCAGTGTCAAGCTGAACAGCTTCATGTTCATGTACATGTTCATGTAGTGTCAAGCTGAACAGCTTCATGTTCATGTACATGTTCATGTTCATACTTAATTCTCATACATGTATGCTTCTTGTACTATATTCTTTCCTTTTGCATGTGATTACATTATTGTAGCTGTTTGCTTTTCCTGTGACAAGACCTATTCATTTGTCGCATTTGATCTGATGGCTATGTGGACTGTGGAAGACATCAAGAAGGAGATTGCTGATATCAATGCTTTCCTGGGGCATAGGAAAGCTGGGGGGCAAATCAATGACTTGGAGACTTCCATGCAAAAAGGGATCCTGGCAAAGATCGATGCTGTGTCTTTGTCTCCTGCAGACAGCTTGTTGCTGTACAAGCAAATTGATGAGAGCTCATCATTCAGTACTGCCATGAAGAACACATTGAAAGAGCAGGTTGACCAGACTTTGACAAAGCCTACTCAAACACAAGGGCCCCAAGTGACCTTGAAGCCACAAACCATTTCATTGCCTAAGTACCTCACCAAGGAGGAGTGGAATATTGTCCTGACTGGCCAGAACTACCATGAGAAGGTCAACACTTTGGTGGGAAGATTGGTTCAGCTGGGTCTCAAGAGTTTGTCAGAGAAGTCGGTCAAGTCTGCCACAGCCTGTCTTTTCTGTTCTCTGTCTACTTTGCCTGATGCTTTGGCAAAGTATCAGATGGTGCAGGATGTGAAGCTGGCCTTCACCAGCAAGGCTTGCACAGGGAGTGACATGCCCTTTATCTTGACATATCCTGAAGAGCCTGATACTCTGTCTCCTGTTGTGCTTGCAAAAGCCTATTCAGGAGGAACCAGTCCATCTGGATTTGTTCCACCAGAGTATAGTAAGATGCTCCATATGGTGATCCTGAGGGGATACACACAAGGAGATCAGAAAGGCCAAGGCACAGGCCAACACTCCAGCACCTGCACCTACCCAGCCCCAATCCCAGCCACAGCCTGAGAACAACAGGGCTTTGGACATGCTGCTTCATATGGTTGGTACTTTCATGCATGGACAAGGTAGACATTATGGTCAAGGGTCTCCTCCACATGGTCATTCTCAGAAAAGTGCTAAACTTGCTTTGGGCAATGGTGAGACTGGGGCTCCCCCACAGACTCCCAAGCAAGCTCCTCTATCTCTTCAGGATATTCAGCCCTTTGAACCCAAGCTCAGGTGTGGCCAGCCTTTTGAAGATCCACCCAAGCAGGAACCCACTGAGCAATCCCAGGCAAAGACCAGCTCTGGAGCTAAGCTCTCCTTGCCACTCCAGGGTGAGACTAAGCAGTCAGATGGCAAGCATGTTGAAGAGGCTGCCTTTGCTGCTTTGAAGAATAGGCAAGCAGCAGCCAAGGCATCAGCCAAGGCATCAGCCAAGGCCTCAGCCAAGGGTGCATGCAAGCCAAAGGCAAAGGCCAACGGCAAAGCAAAGGCCAAAGCAAAGCCTACTTCACCTGATGCCACCAAAGCAGAAGACCCCAAGCAGTCAGAGATCACTCCTGCAGCCAAAGCTAAAGCCAAAGCTGGTGGCAGGCAAAGCAAAAGGACTGCTGCTGAAATGGAAAAGACTGTGACAGCTGGGATGTCCTATACTTCAGGGGAGCCTGAGGACAGGTGGGAGGGCAAAATTGAATAGCTGGACCTCCAAGCACTACAAGCTGGCCAGACAAAGGGCTGCTGATGCTGGTGCAAGTGAAGAGGAGGCCAAAGCTTTTGGTAGCCTGGCCCTGCATGAGGCAAAGGCTGCCTATTTGGCTAAGTTTCCAAAGGAGTAGATTCACATCAATTTTGACAAGTTTGCAAAGGGGTATAGAGTCACATCAATAGCTTGGAGTGATGTGTTGGGAAAACATGTGCGCAGCATCTCTCATGCAACATGTCTCATGGCTTTATGGCTTTTGTGATAGCTGACTAGCTTGTATGAGGAGACTTTGTTTTTGCAGTGGCTTTGCAGCTTTCATGCTAAGCTTTTCCAACTGGTGCCTGACAAGCCTGTTGCTTTTGCATGGCATGTACAATGCATTACGCACATCAAAAGGTACATGTCCATGTCATGGAATGCAGCACCTATATTGTTCAAAATGCCACTTCTGCCTGAACTTATTGCACTCATGGCCGAAGAGCCAGCTGACCCTGCCCAAGTGTTGGCAAACTTTCAGAGGCACTGGAGAGACTCATGGCGCATGTTTCTGATGGAGTATTGGGTGGCATATGGAAGAAGGATGTGGAGAGTATCTCTTTACAGTTCAGGGTGGACAGATTGGTTCATGGATGAACAAATTAAACAGATTTTGGATATACCGTTTGTTGTGGCAATGTTGTTTCACAAATGGTAAGGGGTGCCTACTGTGTATTTAGTTTTCTCAATCTGAGGCTTTCTGCTGAAGACTATCTCCTTAGACTCCAAACAACTTACAGACTTGAAGACAGAGATGTAGATACTGTGCTCAACAGTTTGTACATGAAGTTTGGGCTAACAAGGCCTGTGTAGTGATTACAAAGACAGTACACATGATTTGCTGTGAAAAGACTGACTGCTAGAGCTTTCATGCTCATGCGCATGGCTACATCATTTATCAAGCATAAGCTTCTTTCACGCAATCCTTCACTATGTGTTTGCAAGGCATTGCATGTGTCATTCATAATGTGTTCATGTGTGGGACCAATATCAAAAGCTTACCAAATATAACTCTATGACTAGAACTGCAAGCACTTTTGTCAAGCAGTGTATGTCAATTGGTTTAAGTTTGCACTTAGTGTTGGTGGCTCACAGTTTGTTGCTGTGTCATCCTGTTCACAACATGCACATGCAATCATGTGCTAAGCCTTCAAGCTTGTGGTTTGTGTTCATGTCAAATTCATCATCATATGCTATAGGCCCACAAGGCCTCACATCATGTGTGTCTTTTGAAGTGTTGGCATTTTCAAGTGTTACATGCACCACCTTATCATGGCATACCATGTTTTAGGCTACACATTCAGCATTCTATGCCATGGATGCTACGGCTTCCAAACTTAGAAGGTTGGAAGGCCTGAGGAGAAACAACCCTCAGATCACAGCAAGTGCGCTCTCAGAAGTGATTCAAGACATTGAACTCAATGGTCTTCCTGACCTACATTCCAGGAAACATGTGGCTGAAGCCAGAGACCACACAGTGAAAGGTTACAATGCATATGGACCTATGCTGAGTACTACCAATGTTGTTTGCAAGGATGGTGCAGAGAAGCCATTATTGTTTGTGAACTTTCTCACAATGTTACATGCTGCATATCAACAAGGTGGTGGACTGCAAGAGTTGGTGGCCAGGACACTGACCCAACACCCATGCACTGCACAAAAGCCCTGGAGAATCATATATTACAGTGATGAGGTGGTACCAGGAAATGTGTTAAGTGCAGATGTTAGCAGAAAAGTCCAATGCATATACATTTCCTTTATGGAATTTGGTCCAGTTGCCCTCAGCAAAGAAGAGGCATGGTTTTGCATCATGGCTTGTAGATCAAGTTTTGTTGGAGAACTTGAGTCTGGGATGTCCCAAGTGACACAAGTTATTTTGAATTGCATCCTGCGCCCAGATTCCTGCAATCCCAAAGAAGCAGGGTTCTTGTTGAAAGATCAGGGAGGGTGTACAATTAGAATGTTTTATACACTGGGTGCATTCTTACAAGATGGATCTGCGCACAAGTACATATTCAATCTCAAAGGTGATGCAGGAACAAAGTTCTGCATATTTTGCAGAAATTTGGTTACTTCAAAGTCTGGATTACTACAAGAAGATGGATCCAACACCCTAGTGGCAGATGAATGGGACCTCACAAGGATTCAGCAATCCACTGACCAAGACATTGCTGAAACAATATCAAGACTTGAAGAGAAAAAGGCAACTCTTAACAAAGGAGACTTTGCTTTGTGGCAGCAAGCTGTTGGATTCAACAAAGAAATTATATGGAATATTGTTCATAATCATTATTGTGCAATGTTCAAATGATGTTGTTTGTTAATAAACAACACTCTATATATGCTTGCTCATTGGGTGTGCGCACAATATTTTGAAACAAATTTGATTGCACAATGTGCTAGTACAGCAGCTCTGTCTTGAGCTGAACCTTTGTGGGTATGCTGAAAAAAGACTTGGATTGTGAGTGGCTTCAGCTTCATGTGTTGTCCACTATGATAGCTTGCATGGTGTCTATCTAAGGCATGATGCTTTTATGATAACTTTTCATGTGGAGATTGATATAGCCTTCATGGTAAGCTGAACAATTCATTGGTATATGTTAATGTTCATATCCATGAAGGAGTTGAACCACTTGTATAGTCAGTGTGCATTTGAAAGCTTTCATGAGATGCATGTATTGAGTCAGGTGGTACCATGCTCTGTGAAGCCTTTGGCTGTCATGATGAGTTTATGTTGCATACATGCATGTGGCTTTTCAGCTTGCACTCTACTCATAGTTTGCTTAGTGTGTCAATGTACACAGTTAAGCCATGAGTCAAGAGACTGTGGTGGATGATACTTTGGTGGATGAGCAACCACCTCCATCTACACTATTGCCAATTGCTGATCCAGAAGATGAAGTGGCTTTGCTGCCTCAGGAGAATGAGAAGGGGAAGGACATAGTGAAGTGGATTGAGGTAGCTGTTGGTACAGAGACCCAAATGGTTCCTTTTGTGTACAATACAATTACCAGAAAGGTTCACTGTGGTGCTATTACAATGAAATTGAAGAGAGGTCAAAACGGCCAAGTATATGTCAATTGTTTGTCAGGATGCTTTTACAATGACAGACAGTGTGAAGACTCCTGTACATGTTTCTGCCATGCATTGTCTAGATGGTACAGGTCTCATTCCTGAGTGTGAAGCACATTGTGGAAAAAAGATCATTGTTAGAGCCCAAGCTGAAGAGAGCTTTCATGTTGCAAGTTCATAAATTTGTTGCATGGTCTAAGTACAAAGTTAGAAGCTTTCATGTTACATGGACATACATTGCTTCATGTACTAAGGCAGCAAGCTCACTGAAGTTTCATGTCATGTAAGATGTACATGAGTCCAGTGTCAAGCTGAACAGCTTCATGTTCATGTACATGTTCATGTAGTGTCAAGCTGAACAGCTTCATGTTCATGTACATGTTCATGTTCATACTTAATTCTCATACATGTATGCTTCTTGTACTATATTCTTTCCTTTTGCATGTGATTACATTATTGTAGCTGTTTGCTTTTCCTGTGACAAGACCTATTCATTTGTCGCATTTGATCTGATGGCTATGTGGACTGTGGAAGACATCAAGAAGGAGATTGCTGATATCAATGCTTTCCTGGGGCATAGGAAAGCTGGGGGGCAAATCAATGACTTGGAGACTTCCATGCAAAAAGGGATCCTGGCAAAGATCGATGCTGTGTCTTTGTCTCCTGCAGACAGCTTGTTGCTGTACAAGCAAATTGATGAGAGCTCATCATTCAGTACTGCCATGAAGAACACATTGAAAGAGCAGGTTGACCAGACTTTGACAAAGCCTACTCAAACACAAGGGCCCCAAGTGACCTTGAAGCCACAAACCATTTCATTGCCTAAGTACCTCACCAAGGAGGAGTGGAATATTGTCCTGACTGGCCAGAACTACCATGAGAAGGTCAACACTTTGGTGGGAAGATTGGTTCAGCTGGGTCTCAAGAGTTTGTCAGAGAAGTCGGTCAAGTCTGCCACAGCCTGTCTTTTCTGTTCTCTGTCTACTTTGCCTGATGCTTTGGCAAAGTATCAGATGGTGCAGGATGTGAAGCTGGCCTTCACCAGCAAGGCTTGCACAGGGAGTGACATGCCCTTTATCTTGACATATCCTGAAGAGCCTGATACTCTGTCTCCTGTTGTGCTTGCAAAAGCCTATTCAGGAGGAACCAGTCCATCTGGATTTGTTCCACCAGAGTATAGTAAGATGCTCCATATGGTGATCCTGAGGGATACACACAAGGAGATCAGAAAGGCCAAGGCACAGGCCAACACTCCAGCACCTGCACCTACCCAGCCCCAATCCCAGCCACAGCCTGAGAACAACAGGGCTTTGGACATGCTGCTTCATATGGTTGGTACTTTCATGCATGGACAAGGTAGACATTATGGTCAAGGGTCTCCTCCACATGGTCATTCTCAGAAAAGTGCTAAACTTGCTTTGGGCAATGGTGAGACTGGGGCTCCCCCACAGACTCCCAAGCAAGCTCCTCTATCTCTTCAGGATATTCAGCCCTTTGAACCCAAGCTCAGGTGTGGCCAGCCTTTTGAAGATCCACCCAAGCAGGAACCCACTGAGCAATCCCAGGCAAAGACCAGCTCTGGAGCTAAGCTCTCCTTGCCACTCCAGGGTGAGACTAAGCAGTCAGATGGCAAGCATGTTGAAGAGGCTGCCTTTGCTGCTTTGAAGAATAGGCAAGCAGCAGCCAAGGCATCAGCCAAGGCATCAGCCAAGGCCTCAGCCAAGGGTGCATGCAAGCCAAAGGCAAAGGCCAACGGCAAAGCAAAGGCCAAAGCAAAGCCTACTTCACCTGATGCCACCAAAGCAGAAGACCCCAAGCAGTCAGAGATCACTCCTGCAGCCAAAGCTAAAGCCAAAGCTGGTGGCAGGCAAAGCAAAAGGACTGCTGCTGAAATGGAAAAGACTGTGACAGCTGGGATGTCCTATACTTCAGGGGAGCCTGAGGACAGGTGGGAGGGCAAATTGAATAGCTGGACCTCCAAGCACTACAAGCTGGCCAGACAAAGGGCTGCTGATGCTGGTGCAAGTGAAGAGGAGGCCAAAGCTTTTGGTAGCCTGGCCCTGCATGAGGCAAAGGCTGCCTATTTGGCTAAGTTTCCAAAGGAGTAGATTCACATCAATTTTGACAAGTTTGCAAAGGGGTATAGAGTCACATCAATAGCTTGGAGTGATGTGTTGGGAAAACATGTGCGCAGCATCTCTCATGCAACATGTCTCATGGCTTTATGGCTTTTGTGATAGCTGACTAGCTTGTATGAGGAGACTTTGTTTTTGCAGTGGCTTTGCAGCTTTCATGCTAAGCTTTTCCAACTGGTGCCTGACAAGCCTGTTGCTTTTGCATGGCATGTACAATGCATTACGCACATCAAAAGGTACATGTCCATGTCATGGAATGCAGCACCTATATTGTTCAAAATGCCACTTCTGCCTGAACTTATTGCACTCATGGCCGAAGAGCCAGCTGACCCTGCCCAAGTGTTGGCAAACTTTCAGAGGCACTGGAGAGACTCATGGCGCATGTTTCTGATGGAGTATTGGGTGGCATATGGAAGAAGGATGTGGAGAGTATCTCTTTACAGTTCAGGGTGGACAGATTGGTTCATGGATGAACAAATTAAACAGATTTTGGATATACCGTTTTGTTGTGGCAATGTTGTTTCACAAATGGTAAGGGGTGCCTACTGTGTATTTAGTTTTCTCAATCTGAGGCTTTCTGCTGAAGACTATCTCCTTAGACTCCAAACAACTTACAGACTTGAAGACAGAGATGTAGATACTGTGCTCAACAGTTTGTACATGAAGTTTGGGCTAACAAGGCCTGTGTAGTGATTACAAAGACAGTACACATGATTTGCTGTGAAAAGACTGACTGCTAGAGCTTTCATGCTCATGCGCATGGCTACATCATTTATCAAGCATAAGCTTCTTTCATGCAATCCTTCACTATGTGTTTGCAAGGCATTGCATGTGTCATTCATAATGTGTTCATGTGTGGGACCAATATCAAAAGCTTACCAAATATAACTCTATGACTAGAACTGCAAGCACTTTTGTCAAGCAGTGTATGTCAATTGGTTTAAGTTTGCACTTAGTGTTGGTGGCTCACAGTTTGTTGCTGTGTCATCCTGTTCACAACATGCACATGCAATCATGTGCTAAGCCTTCAAGCTTGTGGTTTGTGTTCATGTCAAATTCATCATCATATGCTATAGGCCCACAAGGCCTCACATCATGTGTGTCTTTTGAAGTGTTGGCATTTTCAAGTGTTACATGCACCACCTTATCATGGCATACCATGTTTTAGGCTACACATTCAGCATTCTATGCCATGGATGCTAGGGCTTCCAAACTTAGAAGGTTGGAAGGCCTGAGGAGAAACAACCCTCAGATCACAGCAAGTGCGCTCTCAGAAGTGATTCAAGACATTGAACTCAATGGTCTTCCTGACCTACATTCCAGGAAACATGTGGCTGAAGCCAGAGACCACACAGTGAAAGGTTACAATGCATATGGACCTATGCTGAGTACTACCAATGTTGTTTGCAAGGATGGTGCAGAGAAGCCATTATTGTTTGTGAACTTTCTCACAATGTTACATGCTGCATATCAACAAGGTGGTGGACTGCAAGAGTTGGTGGCCAGGACACTGACCCAACACCCATGCACTGCACAAAAGCCCTGGAGAATCATATATTACAGTGATGAGGTGGTACCAGGAAATGTGTTAAGTGCAGATGTTAGCAGAAAAGTCCAATGCATATACATTTCCTTTATGGAATTTGGTCCAGTTGCCCTCAGCAAAGAAGAGGCATGGTTTTGCATCATGGCTTGTAGATCAAGTTTTGTTGGAGAACTTGAGTCTGGGATGTCCCAAGTGACACAAGTTATTTTGAATTGCATCCTGCGCCCAGATTCCTGCAATCCCAAAGAAGCAGGGTTCTTGTTGAAAGATCAGGGAGGGTGTACAATTAGAATGTTTTATACACTGGGTGCATTCTTACAAGATGGATCTGCGCACAAGTACATATTCAATCTCAAAGGTGATGCAGGAACAAAGTTCTGCATATTTTGCAGAAATTTGGTTACTTCAAAGTCTGGATTACTACAAGAAGATGGATCCAACACCCTAGTGGCAGATGAATGGGACCTCACAAGGATTCAGCAATCCACTGACCAAGACATTGCTGAAACAATATCAAGACTTGAAGAGAAAAAGGCAACTCTTAACAAAGGAGACTTTGCTTTGTGGCAGCAAGCTGTTGGATTCAACTACAGCATCCATGGTTTACTCCACTGCAGGAGCTTGTCCCAAGATGTTCTCCCAATTTCTCAGTTCATACATGACTGGATGCATTGTTTCTTGGTCACAGGCATTTTCCAAACAATTATGCATTTGTTGCTGGTGGAGCTTGATGGTATGTTTGGCAATGTGTACCCCACCATTGAGCAATGCCTCAGAACCTGGGTCCTGCCAAAGTCAATGACAACACCTTTGGCATCTTTGTTCTCCAAAAAAAGACAGGTTGCAAATGCGAAGGCAAACACTTTCAAATGCACTGCATCTGAAGCTATAGGTCTTTTGGGTGTTTTTGGATACTTTCTTATGCAGATTGTCATCCCAAATGCAGAGCAATCTACAAAGGACAAGTGTCAGGTGTTCTTTGCACTTGCAGACATCATTGACCTGATCCAGCTGGTACCCAAGGGAAAGATTACCCCTGCTATGGTTGACAGAGCTGTGACGACATTCCTTTCTCTTTGCATATCATGTGGTTTCAAAGAGAATATGCATACCAAATTTCATTGGTGTCTTCACTTTGGCACTCATCTCCAAAAACATGGTCAACTTCCCAGCTGTTTTGTCCAAGAAAGAAAACATAAGGTTGTAAAGCGATGCTTGGCTATTTCAAGAAAGTGTTTAGTGTTTACTGTGTTGGTTCAATGTTCAACCAATGTCATTATTATCCACCACAGGTTTCATTGACCCTTACCCTGTTAAGGATATGCAACCTCGATCAGCAACACTTTGACCTTTGAAAAAAGTGTACTTTCAGAGCTTATTTGCCATGACCTTGCCAAGCTGAAGGAACCAAACCTCTTTTCAGAGAAGGCAAGGCTTGTCAACAAAGGTGCTGCAAGCAAGGCTTTGAAAGCCATTGTGTTAAATGCCTTTGAGTTGCCTGCTGACACCATTGTGCACAGCTCTTCACAGGCACACCTCCAACCAGCAGGTATTTGCAGCAAAGGTGATTTTTGTTTCCTTCACAGTTCGACCAACAGCCTGCAAGTTTGCCAAGTCTGGATGCATGTGGACATTGACAACATTGCTTACTCTTTGGTTTCCATGCTCGAAGTCCTTCAAGTGGACAAGACTGGATGCTTTGCTACTGTTAGACAGAATGAGATTGCAAAGTTTGTGCATACTTCTTCCTTGGCTTGCACCACTGCACATTCACACTTTGAAAACAAGGACTTCAGAATCCTTGTGCCACTTCAAATGAAGTGAGCAAAAGAGCGCATTCCAGCAGGTTTCAAAACATCCTGGTGGTACTAGTGTGTTCTTGCATGTGTTCTTGCCAGTGTCCTCATGGCACATAGATTTCACATAGCATGTCATTGACTACTTGTTGCAAGCCTGATGGCTTCATGTGGGTGGTTCTCATGCCCCATGCAAGGGCCAATCAGCCAAAGATAGAGTCATGCTACTTCATGGTAAGGTGTGTTCATTTGCATGATCAAGAATTTTGATGCTTAAAGTTTACCTATATTTCACAGAACATGTCATGGACTACTTGTTGCAAGCCTGATGGCTTCATGTGGGTGATTTTCATGTCCCATTCAAGGGCCAACCAGGCCAAAGATAGGTTCATGCTAATTCATGGTAAGATATGTTCGTTTGCATGATCAAGAGTTTTGGTGTTTAAGGTTGTCCATATCAATCAGTGGACATTTGTTGGACTAGCTACTTTGACATAAAACCTGGAGAACAGCTCTTGAGGGGATCTGCAGATGATCCAATGCCAGATGCCTGATAGGCCCAATGAAAGGATCAAGTCCTGGATCTATCATAGAGTGGGCAGGCTCAACCAAAGTGCCATTTGGGAATTCATGGAGGTGCCATTTGGAAGTCCATTTGGGCTAATATAGCTATGCCCCATGCTGTACTGGATTCATTTGGTGGTCAAACCCACTGGCACTCACCAAGTTTAGAGTCCAGCAGAGTGTTCTCCAAATAGCACAATGAGTGATCCAATCTTACACCCATGTCCATCCTCCTATACATACTACACCTGGAACCAAAACCAAAATATTTTACACTAACTAGATATTAACTCTGTAGAGAAAGGGTACATGGCAAAGGCCATTGCCCTATGTGTTGCTCTGGATTTGGGGTTGCATGAGTGATCCAATCTTATGGAGAATGCACCCATGTCCATCCTCCTATACATACTACACCTGGAACCAAAACCAAAATATTTTACACTAACACAAATAGAGATTAACTCTGTTTGTGTTTGGAAACAACAAAGCCTGGACAATGGATTCACATTCCAAGGCACACTTGAATGTGTTTTCACATGAACACACAAAATTGTTTTTGCTTTTTGAAGCAGAAAACAGTCAATTCACAAGCATGTCTATCAGGGAGAATATACAAAGACACTGTGAATATTTATGTAAATGTATATTTTTTGATTAAGAAAACACAAAAACCTAACCGAGGTGCATTTTTATATACAAACTGTTAACCAGTTAGCTAACCAGTTAGCAAACCTGCTAAGTTGCTAGCTTTTCACTCACAACTTAACCACTTAGCTAAGTCCTGTAAACTTTATAACTTCTTTAGTAACTCCTGATAAACAATAAGATCTTCAGGGGACATCCCAGTATTCCATTAACCCCGCACTGTTGCAAGGCATTCGCCAACCCAAGTGTAGGATCCCCAAAGGGCCAGGCCATCCCTTCGTGCCTCTTCGCCGCGTGCGTTCAGCCGAAGCTAAGATTGCGCCACCAAAGACAGGGTCCGATTTGGGTTCCAAAGCCTCATCATCCGCCGCTCCCCCTCGCACCGATCGGTCTCGGTCTGCCGCACCTAAGGCATCTACAGCCACTCAGGCGACCACCGGTCCATCAACTGCTGCCGGGGGTTGGCGCCCAACACTTGATCGTAGCCACATTCCGGTCGTGCTCAAGCCTCGTGCCGAAGTTGAAGCCAAGATCAAGTCAAGCAAACCAAAGTCAGAGGCCGCTGGCCCAAAAGCCAAGCAAGCCGCAGCCTCTGGCGCGGGCACTTCGACACCTGCTAGTAAACCTGCATCCAGTAGTCCGACCACTAAGGTAACGCCAGCCGCTAATCCTACAAGTGCCGGACCTGCATGGTTGAAAGCGGGGAGTCCATCCGTCGAAGTGTCCAAGACATCGTCGTCTCTTCACCTTCCCCCTCCACCAAAGGGCCCAGCACCATTGCCTCCGCAAGGTCTTACACCTGAAGCCAGTCCATCATGTGTTGTCCCACCTGCCGCCGCAGTGAGAGTGTCACAGGAGCGACCTGACAACACAGGCGAGGAGGAGGAAGCCGGGTTCGAGGTGGAGGAAGAGGTTGAGGAGCAAGGGGCTGCCTCTCGCAAGGCGCCCGTCTCCGACCAGGACCATTCATCACCGAGTGCAAAAGCCGCTGCCTCTGGCGCGGTACCAGTCCGACCGACGCCGTTTCGCCTGCGCAGGACCCAATGGGACCGTGAGCACGAACCGTCAATGCCGATTGAGGAGGCCCAAGATCGAGTCTACGACTTGGACTGGTCGAACACCCCTCAGACCGAGGGCGGTCAGCTATTGCCCCCGTCATCCACCATTCAAGTCGGCCCGAATGCAGACGTATATGAACTTGATGCTGAAGACTCGGATAACTCCGACCCTGAGGCTCGTTCTCGCCGCATCCGCAACCTTGAAGGTAGGACTGAAGAGGCTGGCTGGCTCACCTGGCTTGATGGTGAACGTCCTGGGGCTAGTCAACCTAGTCACCCGAAACCTCAACTTGCCGAGCCAGCATCTAAGCGGGTCCGTGTCGTCGTTACCGCCGATGCACTAAGAGGAACGCCCCCAATAACGCCTCCTCATGTTCGACATGTGATCGTAGTCCCTAAGGGTAAATCCAAGAGTGCAACAACTGCCGACAGACCTATAGAGTGCCCATCATTGAGCCTCAGCTTTCGTTGGTAGTTGACCCGGTGTTCGTTCCAGCAGTATCGCCACAGCCGCCGCCTTCGGCGCGGGATGTGTCGCCGCCGGTCCAAGCACCTATTGCACCGCCAATTGCCAAGTCCCCTGTTGTCAAGACGCCGAGGTCTCGCAGTGCACCACCGTCCGTGGTGCCAGTCCATTCGTCCTCCGCGTCGCCACAAGCACACAGACCGCCCTCGAAGGCGCGTCCGGTTCGCTCAAGGTCACCCCCGACCAAGGTTAAGCCCCCGCCGCCAGAAGCGAGGCAATTGTCTGCCGAAGCTAAGCGGCGAGCTTTCGAAGCCTTTGAGGAGCGTAACCGACCCGTGCATGTGGAGACAGACAGCACGGGCAAGCCGCTGCCAACTGGTGCTCGCGTACCAGTAGGCGCGGGACTCACCGCTGCCGCCCCGTCTGATCCAACCCCACCAGGGGGCGGTGACGACGACCAAGGCGAGCCCTCGACCCCAAGACCTAAGTCTCCCGATCGACCACCAAGTCAACATCCTGTATCGGGGCTCCCGTTCAAGACCCCGCCAGGTTCGTTAACCGGAAGATCAGCCTCTTGGGAGCGAGATCCAAAGCGACACTCTGAAGCAGTTCCTCCAAAGCCGGTAGCCTAAGAGGAAACCGCCACCACCTAATCCATACCCTTACCCCTATGGTAAGCCAGCTGGTGTGCCATCCGTTCCCCATGACACCGCATGGGCTTCGCAAGCTGCCTCTTCGTCAGCCGCGCCTCCAGTGCTGGATAATTCGTGGTGGTCTTCAACGGCTGCTTCAGGCGCCATCGATTCCGAGGAGCAGCCATCAACCGGCGGAAGACTTGCCCCGCATAGACCTCCATCCGGTAGTCCTGCCTCGGATACGCCCCGGAGTGTCCAACCTACTACAAGATACCAACCTAACCCGTTGCCCCGGTTGTTCGGGCAACAGTTGGCAGACCCACTCACCCTAATCCCAGCTCAAGCGGGCGTCTTTGAGGTTGGCCTCGACTGGCACAAAGTTCTAGATACGATGCTTTCGCCGGTACGTACCCCAACAACCCTCCTCACGGACCGTCTTAAACAGCTTGAATCGCTTCCTGCTCGAATTACAATTATCTCCTTTACGGGCGCGGGCGACCGCTACGACTCGACCATACAGGAGATAGATTCGTTTAGGGACCAGTGCCGCGCGTCGGGCTGCCAGATGGGTGGCGGCTTCTTCTTAACAAATAAGAAGACAGGACGCGGCGGAAAAGCCGAGCTCGTGAGCCGGCTTAGGATCCGCGCGTTTATGGATGATCGAGCCGACATCCTCTCCGAGATCCGACGCACTGGTTGCTTCGCGATGGGCTATCAAGCCCGGGATTACCCTGTCGAACCTAGTGGAGCAATACAGGTGTTAACCGACTATATTTGGTCGCACCTTGCCCACTGGGATGCATATCATCCCCTGCAAGCCTTTGTATTGCAACAATACTCAGGCCAGGGTGGGCACGGCGGCCGCCGTCGCCGATGATTGCACATGCCAGCCGCTGCTTCACGCGCGGGCCCTTTCGTTGTTCGTTAGGGTAGGCATGCTTCAGGGTGCATTAATGGGTATGTGGTCATGCCTCAAACAATTATACCATAACATTCAACTTCATTGTTGTTGTTTTGGTTCAACTTGATGCACTCATGCCGCTGCCCAATGGCGCGGAAGTCCTGCCGCTGAAAGCGCGGGCCTGGGCAAAGACCCTTTCGTTTCGTGCGTGCAAAAGTTTGCTGGCACGCCTGGGAAGGATGGCGAACCACACAGGTATCACACCTCCCTCGGACCCCTCCTCCGCCGGTCGGTCTCGCTCGTCGCCCGAGTTCGACACTGTCCCAAGCAGAGGTAGGGTCCCAGCCGCGTCGGTCACCATAACTACCAGAGCCCGGGGTACGCGACAAAACCGCGTCGAGCCCCGCCCTGGTCCCAGGACAATGGCGGAAGAGTCACCTTCATCCGAGGAGCCCAGGCGGCATCGTGGCGTGAGTGCACGGGGCAGGGAGCTTTTGGACAGGGGGGCGCCTAGTAGTTCTAGTCAACGACCGGTACCCTTCATATCATTAGCTTCTATCCCTAAGCCGTCCCAACCTTACACTAATAACCCTATAGACCCTAACTTGCCGGCGGCTGCTTTTGTAGCCGGAGCAGCAATACAAGAGGCCAACCAGGCCGCGCAGATAGCGCATCATGCTGCATCAATGGCTGAACAACAGGCCATTGAAGCGATGCGAGCTAGACAACTAGCTGCCCAAGCCGAAGAACATGCTACCCATGTCCAGTCCCAGGCTCAATTCGTCGTCCATGAAACTCGCCAACAGGCTGAGAGCATGGTAGGACAAGCCAAGGCCCAGGCAGAGGCTATGGTTGATCATGTGAGGGCCCAAGCTGAGCAGTACGCTCAGTCCCAACAACATGAGCATGTTCAACGCCAGCGTCTGTTGGAGCATCAAGCTCATCAGTGGGCGTCTGGTATGGAGGCCGCCTATCGCGCCCATGTAAACCAGGTTAACACGACCGCAAGTGCCGAACTGATAGAACTTCAGAGGCACAACGCTTACCTCACCCAACAACTGCAACAGGCCGCGAGATCCCCGGTCCCAAGCTCCCCAAAGGAGCCACCGGCATCTCCAGGGCCTTCAACACAACCGCTCCACAGCGTCCGTTCGACGTTGAGCCACCAGCGCGAAGACTCCGAGTTTGCTGCGCCTTTTCAGGCAGCCCAGCACAACAACGTGCCCCCGACAGCACAACCTGTCGAGATGCAAATTCCAAAGAGTTTTCAAGCAAGGGCTCCACAAGAATTCTACGTCGGAACGCCCGTCGGCACACCACACGGTGTTGCCACTCCTGTGCAGCGTGACTCAACCTATGTTGCAGCACTCGAGCGTGAGCTAGGTCAAACGAGGGAGATGTTGAACCAATTGTTGTCGGTTGTGCACGCCGGACAAACAATCGTTCCCTCACCACCTGAACATGGAGTGCCAATGCCATTTCGCATGGCGCCGACACCACCACCTGGTCTGTTGACTGAGGTCCCAAGTGCGTGTCCAAAACCCTGTGCCTGTGCTCCTATGCCGGTCGGATACCCAACTCCCACAGCAAATGTTGCAGCGTCTTCGACGCAGCCACCTCCAATACAACCAGGAGCAAGGGTCTTGCCACCTTCTTTCCCCGTCTTTGAGCGGACCAAGAAAGAGGACGGCGGTGGCTCCCCGAGTTCGTCATCTTCGTCTAGTGATAGTGAAGTAGAAGACTCGTGTAGGATGTGTGGAGGCAAGCATCGGGAAATTAAGTGTCCACACCTCACAATGAATAAAGAGGATTGTAAGGTAGAGTCAACTCCGACTGCTGGTTCGGAAATTACCGACTATGCGGAACATGAGTCCGAGACTGTTTATGTTAAGGGCTTGTCGAACCTGATTCTACCCAATATACCAGTTGATTCGGGTCAAGCTCGGGGGTACATCAACCAGGTTCTCATGAACATCGGTTCGTTGCAGAAAACCCCAGGTTCAGACTTGTATCACTGGGCCCAAGAATGTCTTACCAAGGACGATTCTGCCCTTCGTGACGATCGACGGTTCCCTAGAACTGACCGGGAAATTGCCACGAAAATGTTGAAGGTTTGCAAGTCGGGTAGATTTGGTATCATCTTTCAACGAATGGTAGAAGAATCTCGATTATCAGGTGTTGGCATGCCTTGTGGTCGCGTCATGCTTGCTACGATTTTTCGTCATTTTCAACTAGAGAAAGACAGAATCGGCATGCTAGGCGAGAGGAACCTCCTGACCCTTAGGCTAAAGGGGCATAAGACCGAGGACCTCATAACCTTCCAGGAGAAGTACAGATACATCCTTGCCGCGATTCCATCCGAGGATCTGCCAAGAGAGACGACTCTGTTTAATCATCTTTTGGACGAACTTGAGCAGTTCACCCCGTTAGCCACCAAAATAGCTAAGTCAAGAGAGTCCCCACTAGGAAGCCATCGTCGGTCCACAAAATGGCTGTGGGAAAAGGTGGATTTGTACATAGAGTTAGAAAGGGTCAAAGCTAACAGGCAGGCCTTCGATAAGAAGTTGCGGGATTCCCATACTGCCGATTTAGCCACCACGTATAACCCTAAAGCAATCCCCGCAAATCCCGCCAAGACCGATAAACCTAATAAAGAGAAGTCCAAGGAGGACAAGAAGAAGGAAAAGAAAGAAAAGAAGGCTAAAGCCAAGAAGGAAAAGCAGCAACAGCAACCTGCTGATGTCCACGCTGCCCCTGGACCTAAGTCTAAGGCTCCAAAAAGCCCCCCAAAGGCCAAGCCAAGTGGCAACGCGCCAACACCTCCGACCACACCAAGGTCGCAGCAGGTCAAGCGCGCGGCCGACATGACCGCCCAGGAGAAAGCAAGAACACCTTGTGCGTTTTACGCGTACAACAGCTGCCGCGCGAAACAATGCGCGTTCCTTCATGACTCGCAGAACAAATATAAAGGACCGCCACCAAAGGCCCTCCGCTTCCCAAAGGAGAAGGCAAAAGCTACTGCTGCGGTCGCGCAGGTCCATGCGCTTCCTGCCTTTTCGAATGGGAAGATCTCCTGGTTATGGGATACCGCAGCTGGGAGACATTTGTTCGGCAAACAAGCCTTAACTTCGAGCATGAGACAACATGCCGCCCCCTCGCAAAACCCCGTGAATTTTACAACAGGGGGGGGTGCCCAACAAAGTGTGAAATCTTTGGGGTTTAAAGGCAGTCCCATCCTTGAGGGTGAAGAGGTCTACATCTTGAATGAGTGCCCCCCGGCGCAGTCCATCGGCAAGACTGTTATGGACAAAGGGTACATGTTCATCTGGGACCCTCGCGAGCAGGTACCATATCTAGTACCGCCCAGCGTCGTCCCCAAGTGCAGGCTTCGTGTTCCAAGGAAGCATCGGATCTGCGCCAGCCGTGTTGTGGAATATGTTCCCCAGTATGACGAAGAAGTCACCCCTGTTGACTTCGTCCCACCGGACCGGTTGCAGCCCATGGGTGCAGTTGACGCCTCCCCGGCCTCCACCATTCATGAAGATTCCATATTTTCAGATGAGGAGCTTTCCACACCAAGTGTGGCGGATGATGCCGTTAGCGATCCTATGGACCTCGATTCCGATGTTTCACCAAAGTCAAATTCTAGCCAAAGTAAGGGTTCGATAGCCGCTGCCCCGAGCACCGGCGCGGAGAGGGTTCCTCCACATCCCGATGACGACAAAACGCTGTTGGAGATTGCGGATGTTGAGCTGGATGGCACACCCGAAGCACTAAAAGCTGCTGCCTTCGAAGAGCCACATATATTAACCCACTATCCTAAGAACCCCTATTGTCCTGTATGTCAGATTTCCAAGTCTACCAGCAAGAGGGTGGCAAGGAAGCCCGACACCCGAGACGACGATATGCTTGATCCCCCAAAGGGACCATTCGAGCAACTGTCGACCGACGACGTCATCATGGCCAAAGGTGATGATTTTGTTGGCAAGGGGACGGGTGGGACTAAGGTTTTCCACATAGTCAGGGACACGTTTTCCGGAGCTAGGGTAGCCTATCCCATGGTAAACAGGACAGCTAGCAATCACGCCAAGAACTTTAGACACTTCCTGGGGCTAAGAGCAAACGAACTAGCATCGTGTGTCCTTATTAAAATGGACGAAGCAGGCGAGCTGGAACAAGCCGCACACGAAGTACTTGCTCCCCGAAGTCTCACTCCCTAATAGGTGGCCGCATAACGCCACGTTAGAGCGAGACATTCGTGAGGAGAAAGAATGTTGTCGTGCAATTCATATGCAATCCGGGTTGCCTTATGAGTTTCACACATACTCGTTTCCATATGCCTGCATGTCGATGTCGTTTGATCGTCCTTCGTTGTCAGACCCGGCCAAGACGCAATGGGAAGCCCTCACTAGGTCTAAGTTTGATGGCATTCGCAGATGTTTCGGTCAACTAGTGTATTACCGAGATCGCAAGGTAGGCAAAAGAACTCTCGATCCAAACATGTCGCCGGGTCTCTTCATGGGATGGCGCATCGAGTCGGGTTTTCGTTACCGTTATGTAGCCAGAATCATGGATTACATGGATTTTAAAGTTAGTAAGCGCCCCAATGTGTTAGACGTGCCTGAGGCGGAAATCTACACAGAGGAGGGACCACCCATTTTTCCCATGGCATCAACAAAGTTGCGGCATCTCCATGGTGGTTCATTAGGCATTTTGGACGACGTTGCCAAACTAGACATGCCGGACTATCCCATGAAGGAGGTTCCTTTTGGGGAAGAAGGCGAAGGCGCTGCGCCGCCGACGCCCGCAGGGTCCAAGTCCCGAAGTGTGTACATAACACTAGATCGAGTAATCCGATTCAGCGAAACGCCTGGCTGCAAGGCCTGTGGGCGCAAGACTCGTCATCGCACAGCTGAATGCCGAAAACGCTTTGCACGCCTTGTTGAAGAGGAAAAGGCCGATCTTTTGGCTAAGCGAAGGGAGGGTATCACTGTTGAGGAGATCCCTCCTGTAGCCCCGGAAGACCCGCCTCCTCCACCTCCGGCGGACCCTCCGCCGGAGGAGCCAGAGGAAGCCAGTGCTACACCGACAGTAATAGCCGGCCTTTCGATAACCCCGCACACCACATATAGAACCCAACTAGTCCATACTAGACCCCAAGGTGGTGTGCCCGTGTTTGGAATGCCGACAATGACCGAAGCCTCACAAGTAGGTCAAGTTAAGAAAAAGAGAAGTAGAGGTAGAAAGAGACCACCCAAGTTCAACCGCTGCATGTTCGAGTTTGCGTGTGCCCCCGATTCTCAAATGCACAAAACATTTTTAGAACTCGGGATCCCACATGTACCCCTAAGCAAGGAACACCTCGACCTGACCAACACCGACATGCAGGACCAGCTCCATAACCACTTGGAGTCCTGCGAGGAGGTGCCAGACCTGTGGGCATCAATACCCTGTACGTCAGGTTCCCCATGGCAAAGGGTCAACAGGTCCAAAGGAGGTGCACGATTCGCCCGTGTCCATGCACAGCAGATTCGTGAATCCAGGCGACTCTTTGCTGAGTTCGAGAGAAGCGCAGGGATTGTCCTTAGCAGGGGGGGCACTGTAACCTTTGAATGGCCAAAGGGCTGCGAGAGTTGGAGCCGTCACGACGTCCAGACCTTCTTTGAGTCACATCCAGAATTCCAACAGGTGGAGTTTGATGGCTGTGCAGTAGGAGTTAAATCCAATAAGGATAGACCTATCAAGAAGACATGGAGGCTCATGACCACAAGCCAACGCATCGTAGATGCATTTTCGCAGCATAAGTGCACGCATTCCCCACACGAGCATGACCACGCAGTTGGGTCTCAGACTGCAAAGACCGCCTTTTACCCTCCACAATTGGTGTGTGAAATAGCCAAAGCTTTATACCCTCAGAAGGTTAATCTAGCTCCAGCACCAGCCATGCCATGCGTGATCCCAGCCGCTGCCTCTCAGGCGCGGGATGAGGACCACAGGGTAAAAGAGCAATCCTTAAAACACATCTCCGCACTTGCGGGAGCCGACGCATTTGCATTAGCCGTCGAAACCGATGAAGTTGCAAGCCAGATGGCGGAAAGCCTGGTTGAGCTAGAAACTCTCGTTCGAAATGCATTTGATATTCCTGAAGACCCTAAACATAACGGTAGAGTTCATGCCATGGTAACTAAGCTACTCTCTAGAGCAGAAATGCTGGCGAACCCTAAAGCCGTTGAGAAAGTTAAGGAGGAAGCGACATCCCTTACCGACATCGGTACATGGATCTTGATTCCGTTCAAGAGTACGATGCAGTTAAGGCTGAAGCAAAGGCTAGCAAAGTGTCCGTACACTTTGGCCGCTTAATGACTATCGCCTCAATTAAGTTTTGGGAATTAGCTGAACACCTTCACAAAATGAAGGGGCGAATAGTATATCGCGGCGATTGTGCACGCGACGAGAACGGCGTCGCCGCCGTCTACGAGGAGTTGGGTGCAAACCCAACATCCGTGCAGGGCTTAAACGCCTGCCTAGCCTACGGCTCCCTACCGGGACACGCATGCACAGCGGCAGACGCCGTGAAAGCGTACGTCCAAGCCTTTCTCAAGAGTAAGTATAAAACGTGGATCGAGCTTCCACCAGAACTCCGTCCGGAGTGGTGGAAGGGAAAATTCACCCGCCCAGTTGTACTTCTTGTGAGAGCGCTGTATGGACACCCCGATGCAGGCGGAATGTGGGAAAACCACCTAAAGGGGATTTTGAAGAAGATGAACGGTGAGGAGATCCCTGTGTACCCCGGAAATTTTATTTCAAGGGAACGGGTCTCATGCTATCTACGTATGTAGACGACTTGACATTATCCGGACCATCCGAGCACCACGCTCCGTTCTGGAAGCAATTAATGTCAGAGGTCAACGTAGAGCCCCCCGAAACCATCTACAGAATCCTCGGAAGAAATCATGTTTACGCCAGTTTCGATAAAGTTCAGGGTGAAGAGAACGCTGCTTTAGGCGCGGCCCCAGATGCATTGATTTTCGATATGAAGGACTATGCCCAACAAACCATAGACCTTTATAAAAGCGTAGCTAAAGTCGACAAAATCAAGTCTGCACAAACTCCCTTCATCCCTGACGGAACATGGTCAAAAGAGGACGAGGACTCTCCAGGAGAACTCGCCCCCAAAGCATGTTCAATACTAATGAAGGCCCTTTGGTTGGCCCGCCTGTCTAGACCGGATATCCTTAAGCCCATTAACGACTTAGCAACTAAGGTCCAAGCCTGGACTCGAGTGCACGATAAGAAGTTATTAAGGCTAATCCAATACCTCCAATACTCGTTAGACTACAGACTGACCGCCTCTTGCCAAGACGATCCGAAGGATCTCAGGCTTGAGCTGTACGTCGATGCGGATTTCGGAGGCGATTCCGGTGACGTGAAGTCAACCTCAGGCGGCTTCCTAACACTAAAAGGTCCTAACACCTTTTTCCCACTTGCGTGGATCTCGAAAAGACAGACATCCACTTCACGCTCCACCACGGAGTCAGAAGTGGTAAGTTTGGCACACTCTTTGTACCAGGAGGGCATACCTGCCCTCCAGCTCTGGGAGAAGCTCTTGCAGAGGCCGGTGGACCTAGTTATCCACGAGGACAACCAAGCCACCATTATAGTCGTTCGTAAGGGGTATTCCCCCAAACTTCGACATATCGGCCGCACACACAAGATTAACCTCTCGTCCCTAAAAGAGTGTCTCGATGACCCATGCATCAATGCGCAATACATCGACACCAACGAACAGGCCGCCGACATCTTTACTAAAGCACTACCATCACAAAAGTGGTACAAGGCATTGTGCCTCCAAGGCATACGTACTGACATACGCGAGCCGAAGCCATCCCTCAGGGATCGAAGCTTTTCGCTAGGAGCCGATGTAGGTGCCAAAACCGCTGCTTCATGCGCGGTAATTCATGCATGTACATAAACCTCCACAGCGCGCCAAAACGGCGAGGGGGGAGTCAAAGTTTTCCACACAAAGGGGACCCCTAACTTGCCACGCTGTGTTGAGGGATTTGTACAGACATGTCAAACCAAACGCGTGTCACACCGACACATTATGGCTCAAGAAAAGCGCGCGCCCGTCGTGCTTTTCAGCTTTCGTGCACGCCGTTCGCTCGCGTTCGCTCGTGCAAGCTTTCGTGCCTTCGCGCATTTCGGGTTGTGTTTGGTTTCGGGTCGGTTGCCGTAGGTGCTCCCTCCCCTAACTCACATCCCATCCATACACTACGGGGACCAAGCCCTCCGGGGTCCCTCGTCGTGTCCCATCCCGTGCTAGGGTTCTCCATACAATAGGGTACCTTTCCCAACACCTCCCACTCCGTAGGTTGTGGTGGCTGTTTGGGGCTGATATACCGGAACCCTTGTCACTTTCATTTTAATAATATATACACATCGACTTCATATAAGTTCCAGTTCTTCCAAAGAACTCCTGGCTCAAATGCCAAAGACATCCAAAGACCATGTTTGCCAAAGCCTTATGCAAGCATAAATCACTATTTGGGATTTGAGCTGTTCGAGTCTGGCTTGATAAAGGACAACCTTGGGACTTTTCCGTGGCGCTAGAAGTCCCATTGCTGCTTTGCCCATCCGCTTCTTCTAAGAGGCTCATTGTTGGATTCTTGTTAGGATACTTACCGTAGTGTCTCCCAGACACTCCATGTATGCCATATATATGCCTACATTGACCCCCCCAAACCACCCCAATGTGGGCATATATGGCATACATGGAGTGTCTGAGTATTACTTAATAGGGAGATCCCGAACCCCAACCAATGGGGCTGACTGGTCTATTTTCCTCCGCCCAGGGGGGTGTTACCTGGAGGGTCTCCCTATGTCTCCCTCCGCACCCACTTGTTTGCGTGTCTACAGTTGCATGATGTTGCGTGTCTTAGAAGAAGCTCATTGTTGTCTTCCAGAACAGTCTCTGGTGCTTGATTTGGATTATTGATGGTGGACCTTTGTGTTGTCTATGCGATCAGAGGCTGATGCTCTCGCGACAGAATCAGACAGAATCAGCCGCTCCACGCGATGGCATTCGCCATGTGGCGAACGCCGGCGAAGCTGTGCAAAGCGACTATACCGCTCCTGGACGCCGAAGGGCTTCACTGCTCTAGCGATGGACTACACTGACTACACCAGATCCACATTGAGAGGTCTGAGAGTCCAACCAGGGGGTTAGTTGAATCGACCGGAGACTCCGATTGTCGTGTACAAGCAAATTGAAACTGTTCCCGAAAAGGACATCATGTGACAGGTTCACCAACAACACCCACTAGACTACAAATCCATTCGATGTCGTCATAGTCGATCTGAGTTGAGTACATAAGAGTCTAGCGCTGTCCTTTGGGTTCAAAACCATGTCCCACTTTCACTCCACCTGGGGGTACGACTGAATAAGTACCTCTTAGAGCTAGCTTCCTTTCGGCTTAGCGGCTGATCACGCCGCAAGAACGGCACCGGGACGGTCGGCAGGGTGCGCTCGGATGGGATCATCTCCAATCGCATCCGCGGGACCTCACAGGCGCGGTGGGCCTCGGTGACCGGGCGGAGTGACACGCGGGACCTCGGGTGACCGGGCGGCGCGGCCGGTGTCACGGATCCATCTGACTTGAACCGAAGAGCCAAAGAGCAGAGCCTCGGGGGTTGAGAAGTGCCACGTTGGCTGAGAAATCCGGAAGGTGCCAAGATATCGCTATAGAAAGACGAACATCACATGACGATGTCATGCAAAGTTGGGGAAGAAAGACCCGTGGTATGAATAAAACTCGACTTTGGGGGGTCCCAAGGTCCATGGGGCAACCAGGAGGTTTTGGAGGGGGAGTATCTGCCTGTATCCTTTTTCCCAAGCTACACCAGAATGATGAGATATTTGGCAGGGAGATGTGACACAGGAGGTGCGACCCCAGGTTCGACTCGCAAGGACCCCATGTTCCGGGTGGTCCACCGGTCAACCGACGTACTTGCCGGGTAGCAGGTGTTGGATAGACCTGGAGTCGGAACGGCACCTGATTTGAAGCCGAATGAAAACGGAACGGATTTCTTCCAGGAGGAGAGTATGTGTGGGATTTCGTGGATGTGAGTAGGGGCCCGTAGGGGGCAGCAAGATACGAGTCGTCAAGGGCCAGAAGGCCAACGCCGAAAGAAATAGAAACCCTAAGGATCCAGTCGTACCCTCTGAGAAGGTGGGACTGGGGTGGGTGCCAGGAGGGTCCAGTCGTACCTTTTGAGGAGGTACTTGGATCGCTAAGGGAAGAACTGCCCTAAGAATCAAGGACCCTCTTTCAGGTGAAGGTTTGGTTCGGGTCCAAACCCCTGCGTTCTGCAGGGTCCAAACCCTCCAGTTCGTCCAAAAATTCTTAGGGTGTGTGTTTTTTTCTATGTGATGTTTATTCTTGTGGTGTGCCGGAAAAACCTCATGGGGGTCAGCTCCATTCAGATTCAAAAATCGTTCAACTCTGACTCCACATGGAAGGTGCAGAAACACCGGTTTGGAGAGGCAGATTGTCTTCCGCGGGGCCATGGATGTAGTTGTTGGAGGGGACTAAATCATCATGGGCACAGGAATTTGGTCACTGTCATTTGGAGCCCAAGATGATACTCTAGGGGTCCAAGTACCTTCTCAGAAGGTGATTGGAGGCACTGGTATGTAGGTTTGGAGGGTCCAAGTACCTTCTGAGAAGGTACTTGGAGCCCAAGTTGATATACATCTTACCTTTGACAGAGTCTGTGTCAGCTGTGGATTTGGGGCACACAAGTTTAAAATCGGGTTAGATGTGCTCAATCGTTGCACCCGCTTACGTTGTGAAATCCGCAGCTCAAGACCGCCACGGATTTCGCATGTTGACAAGACAAGGGTGGGAGGTACATATAAGGGCTAAGGTCATTGAGTAGTAAACGGGGTGAATTAGATTGTATGTGACTATTCCATTCATCGATGGTCTTTGTTAATTAAGACACATGTACCATCCTGCAACAGCTACAAGACATGAACATGAGCGGAGGTGGAGAGAAAAACAGCAGCAAGTCACTCGTGGGAATCCCTATTTTTCCGACTGTAGAGATCTGAACGGAGGTCACAACCTGACAGGCATGGATTGCACTGATTGCACTATTACTGGCAAGCAACCTGACTCCTCGTTCTCCTGTATAACCAACAGCTACAACTACCTACTACTACTACTACTACTACTACTACTACTACTACTACTACTACTACTACTACTACTACTACTACTACTACTACTACTACTACTTGTACTCCTACTTCAGCACCACCTGAACTATCCCAAAGTATTCTCTAGTGCCATGTTCGCCATCAGTGGTTGCTCTTCCAGCCGGTCTATGGCCGCTGAAAAACGCGCCTTTGCCGCCTCGCTCAGCTCGACAATCCAGAGTGCCCGTACCCATGTTCATCCGGTATGTACTGAGACTTCAGGTTGATGTGGGAGTGAATTTGATTATGTTGTATGAACACACACATATGTGGAAGAGTTGACCTGAGTACGAGTCAACCTGGGGCCCCAAGATGGTAATTGCTTTGGGTTCGGGTCATGTCCCTTTTTCGTTCGGTCCGACCGTATAACTTGCGTACGAGTTAGCTCATTTCCTGGTCGCTGAACCGGGCTGATGTTGCTGAAGCCTCGAGGGTGGATGGAACCCTCAAGTTCTGTCACGAACTGAAGAAGCAGTGTTATGTTCGTTATTTTTCTCGGGAGTCTGATTGGAGACGTCGCAGTGCCTTTGGAGATGAATTTCTGAAGACGCAACAGGTGTTCCCTTTAAGGATCCACATGACCCTTTGAGAAGGTGATTGGACCCTCCAAACCTACATAATATAACAGTACAATCACTTTCTGAAAAGGTATTTGGATCCCTAGGGTGTCCTAGATTTCACTATTTTGTCACACATTTCCCCGTGCTTGGACCCAGTTCCCGCTCCCCATTTGTGTCAAACGGAAGCCTGGGACACCACTACACCCGTGCACGCGCCTGGGCAAAAGAGCAAGATGGAAAAGGGGGAGACCGACAAATGTTGTTTTCTTTTGATCAAAGATGTTTCTCAAACTGCACCGCAGATCACCATAGCACAGCACCATTCACCAAGCACTGAACACTGAGATGAATCAGCACGCCACCCGGACATCATCATAGTACGACATCAGAACGGTTCAACATCCTCCCATAAAAGCGTTTGCATCGCTTCCACGTTCTCATTGACCCCTTGGTCCTTGGTGTTCGCCTCGGAGGTCAACGGGTTTGACACGGTTTCAGCGCTTGGCACATGTGATTTTTTCCTCGCACGTTGGGTGAATGTTTGCTGGGGTGTTTCCGTGCACGTTTGCATGACAATTGGATGAATGATGAACGCCGATTTGCTGAATCAGGCTACAATTCCAAGAGCTCTTTGCTGAATCAGTTGGCCTGGTCAACTTTCGTTCATAGATGTCATAGATTCAGATCAATTGTCTTGGAACGCTCGTGCCAAAGCTGGGGCCATTCCATGCAGATTTCATTTGGCACCTGCTTTCCGTGTTGGCAATCCCGTTTGCAACGGCTATCCATGGCTATCCGCATCTCACTGAGTGGTCCGTGGGGTGGTCACTCGAGCGCCATCAGCGCCTTCCCAGCGTCGCGGCGACGTAGCTCGCCGCGACTTCGCTTCGTGGCTTCCGGTCGCGGTCGTAAGGTCGTCTGCGTTCAGGGTCGTGGTCGTCGTCGGCGAAGTCTGGTCGTACCGGAGATCCACGTGTTTTCAACGGAATCTGTGGATCTGTACGGCGTCGCCGGTCAGCGTACGGCGTCACTGTTCCCGCGCGGAACCTCGGGGTCGGCGCGTGGGCCACGATCCATCAGGTCAATCACTAGCAGTCAGTAAGCCTTCTTCGTTGCAGTTGATTTGTCATGATTTGTCAAGACCCTTGCGTGGAGAAAAAGGGTAAAAAAGGTGCGTTTCAGAACAAAGGCACCGTTTGTCAGAAGATTGGAGAGGGACGGAGGGAGGGAGGGGGAGAGAGAGAGAGAGAGCGAGTGAGCGAGCGAGTGAGAGAGTGAGAGAGTGAGTGAGTGAGTGAGTGAGTGAGTGAATGAGGGAGTGAGCCAGTGAGCCAGTGAGCCAGTGAGCCAGTAAGTCAAGTGAGCCAACGAGTGAAGTGAAGTGGATTGAGTGAAAGCTTCCTTGTCTTCTCCTGGGTGTTCGATAGATTCACAAGCATCAAAGAAGAAGAAGAAGAAGAAGCAAAAAAAGAAGAAGAAGTGGAAGAATCCAAGAAAGGGCCAAGTGGCAGCTGGGTGATTGAACTGACGTGACCAACGTAGTAGATAGATCACAATTGGCAAATGGGTGCTGGATATGGTCAGAATGCTGAACACACGTTTGGAGTGTGATAGGAACATGTGGACAGGTGGTAAAAACCGTGGGATGTGCACATATATGTGCGATGTTGCATCAGTTTGTTTAAAGGCACTTCAGCTTCACATGATTCGTTTTGCAAAGACGTCCCGACTCCACCCGTTTCCAACGGACACGGAGGACGACTGCCCCAGCGGACGCGGACCGGAGACGACTGCCCCGACGTGTTTCGGGTCGCGTGTTCGGGTGTTCGGGCCGGGCGACGGGTCACGTGGTGTTTGTATGGAAGCATGTGTTGTTCTGCTATCAACACAGGCGCACAGGTATGAAGACAGAAGACATGAAGACATATGGTGAATCTCTTAGCTTTGATGGGAATGTCGCCGGGCTTTAGGAGAAACCAGTGATCGTTGTGGAAAGTCCGAACGATTCCGTTCAAGTTCAAGCGCTCGAGCGGCGGCATGGATGATTGATGGAACCGACGTGGGTCAGAGGGTCCAGGTACCTCCTGAGCATCTCCTGCCAGCCTCTCCTGTGGACCCTTCTGAAGTACGTACTCACCTCCGTTCGACCATCCGAAAAGGAGGTACCTGGACCCTATCGGTTTGTGTTCAGACACAGTGACCCCTGTCATGAAGCCGAACAGATCCCTGCATCATGAAGCCGTGGCATGTTGTGGCCCTGTCAGTATGACATTTAGCGAGCATATGTCGCTAGCGAAACACGTACGGGATCAGTGATTCCTTAAGCTTTGTTGGTAATTATGTCGTGATTGGGCAAATTGGATTAAAAAACATCAGTTGCCAACATGGTTTGTTCTTGCCAACTGTTTTGTGTAAGCTTTTGCAGTTGAATCAGACATCACAGGACTTTGTTTCTTGAACCTGGGTTTTCGAGATCAATCAGATGTTGAACTTCAAGTCAAGACCCACAATCAGCACTTGCAGAATGAAGAATGTTGAATATTGTTATCTCGCTTCTCCTGATATTAAAGCGGTTCATCAATGGCACTTGCGACGCCGCAATGGAGGTCAAGCGCATTCACGTCATGTGATTTGCGTTTGGTTGTGCGTACCCTCATTGATAGGCTTCAGATTCCACAGGGATCATTGCAATCACAAGCTGCACTGCAGGACAGCGTGTGACAGAGAGGACATCGTAGACTTGCTGCGATGCCTTGAGCAAAGTCATATCGTTCTCCAGAGGTGATTGAATTCTATCCTACCTACAACCCCCGTGTCGCGAAAAAAAGGGGACAAAGGTTTCTTGATGAAACACAAATAACAAACAAGCAAACAAGTAACTAAGTAACATTTCCTAATAAAAGGAACAAAGCAGTCACAGCAAAAACTGGAGGACTGGAAAAGATCATGTTGAAGTCAACTGTCAACCACTGTTATTCTTCCACACCATGCTAAATCTTTCGCAGATGTTTGTTGACTTTGTTGAGACGAGCTTTGCCCAAACCATAGTGCAGGCCACGGGTTCTTTGTGTGCACGGATCCCAAATCATGATGTGGTTTCTCGGAGGAGTAAGCTGAACAAGATGTGGTTTCTCGGGCAAGAATTGGTCCAATCAAGTCCTCCAAGTGAAAATGACTTTTCCAAGGCCTGTCAAAACTTGACAATGCAGATGAACAAAGAAAAAGCCAATCCTTCAACTGTTGTAGTAACGGCTGTTCTTCTGGGTCATCAGGCATTGAGCGGGCAACCAACTCATTCACAGGGACTTCCATTATGTAGATCCAAAACATGCGCCAACGTCTCAGAACTACTCTTGAATTTGTTTTTGCCAAGTTCCACGGTGGTAAGACTCCTTTGAGTCCATGCAACAGAGATCACGGACATGTGGAGTCTCCGAGAATTTCCGGCACAAGTCCGCGAATGTCCGCGACCTCTCCAGGAATATCCACGACATGTTTTCTCCACGAATTTGGTTCAAAGTTGCAGCAATTCCACACTTATTGTGTCCGGATTAAGTAATTAAGTTCAAACTCCGAAGCTGGGATCAAATCTTTGAATGTTTGAGGCGATTCAATGAGCTTGCTACGCCTCAAGTAGAACATGCGCTCTTGTATTTCAACCTCAATCACCTTAGTTTCCAGCCGTCTTGCTCAATCACTTGCTTCCATGCAGCCGAGCAGGAATCCCAAAAACGACGCCATGCCATTCGATTGGTCGATTCGATTGGTCGATATGGCGCCAGACCATCGTCCAATCCGGTTGAAGATAACTAAGATCAGGTACAGCAAACAGTGTGCCCAGTACCTTGTTTTTTGCCAGATTGCTCAGCCTATCCCCTAAAAAAGCACAGAAGAAGAACATGCACAGGGGAGGTGGCACCTGGGATCCCAGCACAGACGCTTCCAAGCCGTTGATGATGAGCCCCAAGCGGCTCTATAAGTATAATATGACATGAGGTGCTCCGAAAGTATGAACAACCACCCCAAACACTCCAAAATCCCAAAAAAGTAACCTGCAACCAAAAAAGGACACAAAGCGGAAAAACATGTCTTTTCCACTTGTTCCTTTTCTTCGTGCTCTCAAAGCACTAGGCAGTCGTACCTTCTCAGGTTCGCTAAGACTGGTCCCTCCTGACGTATACATAAGAGTGTCTCCTTCCCTCACCGTCTCAGAAGGTGTGTGGATCCATCGGGTATGGAGCTACCAACAGTTTGCTTGCAACTCGATGATCACACACAGCGGCGCGATGGTGTGAACGAACAGACGCCACAGTCATGACGTGAAGTTCTTAGTTGCAAGTGGTTCGAAACCCTTACCCTGAAAAATCGTAGGGTGTCCAAACACGTGTTTGGTTTCGAGCAAAAACGGCTCCGGTCAAGGGAGGTCCGGCGTGGTCCCCCTTGCGCGACGCCACTGAAGCGATGCAACGTGACAGCCGCGTCCGCTGTACCGCCGTGAAGACTGTACCGCCGGGAGGCATGACACGGAGGTGATGCAACATGACACATGCCTTTTGCATGACACTCGGTGCAGGCCACAAAGGGATCTAGTGGGATCTATGGTGTTCCCCAGCCCATACCATCCATCCAAGGATCCCCGGGCCGGGGCTCCTTATGTTGATAAAGACCCAGATATTGCCAAATGCCTGAACTCCCAGTCACAGAAGCAGCACAGCAGATCACCAGGAGCGCTTGGATCCTTGGCACTGGCCTTGCTTCGGACGTCCGTCGTAGGAGGCGCCTCCACATCCGCGATGATCCGTGGCACGACGGGATCGGCTGAATGTCCCTAATGGATCTGAGGTCGTTCCGGTGACGAGTGAAGCAACGGAGGACGGAGAGCTTGGCCTTTTGAACGACGGGCGCCCTGGCTTCTTTTTGCTTGTAAGATGCTGCAAGCCCAAGCCATTCCGAAAGTGATGGGTTTTGTGCACCAGACGCACTGTGTCACAGTCCGAGTCCCAAATGCAGAGGAAGTCTGAAGAAACTCCAGTTGCAACTGGGCATAAACCAGATTAGATGCTGCATAGTGACAGGCATCAGCACATTGTGGAGGAAGTTGTTTGTTGCAGAGTTGTTCGGGGGTTGTCCTACATCATTGTTCGTGGTGATTGAGGAGAAGACCGCACATAGTTTGTTGTCATTGTCTTTAACAGAAAAGTTTTGCTGGCACCACCAAACGCCAAGTTCTTGTGTCATCCAAGATTCAATCTCTGCCTTTACCGTTGAGCCATGCTCGATGATGTTCCTTCTTTGTGATGCAGACAGCTTGAGAATCAGTCGAAGCGTTTCGTTGCTGATCAGAAAGACAGTAGATCTCGACTGTTTTGCAGTCTTCTTTTTCCTTTGGGTGGCTTCTTGGCCTATCTTCCGTTCCAGACAGCCCGGGAGGGCGCGATTGGCGGCCAGATGCGGCAAGAACGTTCAAGGGATTGGATGGTTGAGAGTCCAGAGCTTGATCAAGTAAGTTATTGAAAGACCCTGCAGCTGCCATGCAGGAGCAGCTGCTGGTTGTGCCCGAACCCTTTTATGCAGGCCTTCACAAATCCATCAGTTGTACGGCGGCCTCTTCTCGATAGATCCACGCTTCGAGGGAGTCTCCACTCAGTGCCATCGGTCTGTCTCGTTTGTCGAGGTGCTTTTGAGACTCAAGCAGTCAGGTGTCCACCGGAGTGCCCGGGTGACCCAAAGCGGCTTGTGATGAGTGTGCGTTTGCCAATCGCCCCAAACTGTGCCCATCAAATTGCAATGTTTTTCAAGCTCCAGCCATTTCTGGACATCAGAGACCAAGCAGAAGAATATCTATGAACACCAGCGGCCGGTCACAGCTGTGACCGCAGTCTCCCTGCTGAACCGATGCTTCTAGGTGCGCTCATGAAAAGCGCAGCTTGCGATGTTCATTTTCTTGACCCAGTCCTCGTGCCAGATGAGTTCCGTTGTATTGTAAGTTGTTTTGTAACTTACTTGAGCCATCCACTTATTGAGCCATCCACTTACTTGAGCCATCAGTGCCACCTCAGTCCTTGAGCCATCCACTTACTTCTTTAAGGTCGTTCCAATTTGGCTCTCGCTCAGATCTGATTCAACTGCCAACTGGCCCTGCACAAGCTCCCCGGTGTTTGGGTCAGAGTCATGTTCTCACACAAGCCAAGTGACTCTGATCGTAGATGTGTTTTGATCAGAGCAGTGCCCAAGTGACTCTATTCAGCCGCGCCCAGACCGAGACCTAACGCGGTCGCTGTGTTGCTTCAGACGGCAGTGGGCTTGGCCGGATGTGGCAACTGCTTTGTGTCAGAGTGAAAGCGTTGAACCAAGCAGATGAACGACAATCAGTTACTACACAGACATCATCACATCATGGAGGATGCGTCATTCACAGATTCTTGGGAGACATGGACATGGTTCGATGAAATCGGCCAGGGCTGCTTTGCTCGCCATCCTTTGTGGTACAAGCTCTTTTGCATGCCTTCTTCATGTAATAAAAGTCTCACATCATCATCATCCTACAGAAGCCCTTTCTCCAGCCCAGATTTGGGACCTGATTCTGGTTATTTTTCAAGAAACTGTAGGTATACTCTGGAAGTCAAAATCGATCTTTAAAGGGGTCTTTGGATGATGCGAAAAGAACTTCCTTTACTTGGACGGTGTCATGTTTTTCTTTGGACTTCTAGGGTATAGGTATTGTTACCGGCCGCACTGCTGGGAAATCCAGACCCCTCAGTTTGTCAGACCACATGATTCCAGTCTTGCAGTCGCTTGCATTTCTCCTCATAACGTACGTTTGGGTGCGGCGTTGGCGTTCTTTGAGCCAGCTCCTTCCACATATAATGTGTATATACGTATATGTGCAAACCAAATTTGCCATGCTATCCATGTCTGAAACCGCGAAGTCTTGGCTCTTTGCGAAGTCTGTGCCTTGAAGTCTTGCGTCTACACTCGCGTGTGGCCTTTTTGGAAGTCAAGATGTCAAGGTTTGTGCTATTCAGACGCCTTGGCGATTCAGATACCCAGCCTTTGACGGACCAAGAAGTGACGATCCATTGACTTGCGAAGACTCGGCGAACGGGCCAAACTGGTGTCAATCGCTTCCTGTTCGCTTCCGCCGCGGCCGTCCCCGCGCAGACCGCCGTCCCCGTGGATACGGCCTTTGCCAGCGGTCGCAGTACCGCCGTGGATGCGTGGACCGCCGTTTCGCCGCAGCACCACTGCGGTGTACCAATCGCTGCGGCAAAAACGAGTGTTTGTCATGGTGCGTGTGAAAGAAGCAACGACACTCTTTTCTTTTGACTTTACTTGGCCAATCACTGTGAACTGTTTGTTGAACAGGATCTTCAAAAAGCACCCTTGAATCCTGCAGGTGGTTCGCTTGCAAAATGTTCCTCCTAATTTCCTCCGAGCGTGGTAGGTCAGTCGTGGTGGCAGTAGGGTCGTTCGTGTGAAGCAGCGGTGTTCTTTTTGCCCTCTGCGTTTCTTTGCACAAACACCTGATGGCTCACCTGACCGATGGCAAGATTCAAACGGTCAGATCCAAGTCCGCAGCGACCAAATCATCTCTGGCGAACAGATTTCACAAAGGGTGCCAAACTTGGAGGATAGGGGGTGCCCAGTGGGGTGCCCGTTATCCAGTCACTTATACTACCCAGAAGTGAGACAGGACTTTTGGAACATATGGCAAAATCAGAACACCTATCTCTTGTGGGAAACGGCAGTTTTTCTCTGTGTCCACAAATCCTATCTCATCTGGCCTTTGCTTACAACATCGGGCAATTTGCCATTGCATAGCTGAGCATCACCTCCTTTTGGAGGCGTTGTTGGGGAACTGAAGTGTGAAGCACATGACCTGAGAGTTGTGCCGGTTAGTCCCATCACATCGCAGCCTTTTGTTTTTCATGGAGGAGCTGTTTGGAATTTCAATATATAAATAGATATCCTTAATCCTTACCCTGGAGATGTGGCCACAGACTCTGTTTTGGGGTCTGGAGGTTCCACACCTCCTATCTCATGATCTCATGAAACATGAGTTAGGACTTGTTGTGGGGCGCTGCCCATCTCACTTGCGGCAATTCCTCCTATGTCATTTGCGGTGAGTGTAGGGACCAAAACCCCAAAACTCGTCACAAATTCTGGTGGAAGCCACTGCAAGAACATGGTAAAGTCCTCACTTCCGAGGAAGTCAAAGCGTTTGCTACGGCCATTTGCCTAAACTTTGGAGCACTTCTGTTACATACGTCTCGGCAAGTCATGAGTAAATTACAGATCGTAAACCCTTTTCGACCACCGTTCAAGTGAACTGAGCAGCGTTCTTTTCCTTGAATGATGGCTTTCAGACAAGACTGGAACTGGCTAAATGCCCGTGAAGCACTCACGTGATTCAGAATGTGTTACGACGGCTCGCTTCGGCAAGTCGAGTAGGCTTCACACTTGCCACGCAGGCGAAGCCGATCTGCGGCAAATTTTGATTCAACGAATAAAGAAGGCGCCAAAAGAGCCCAGAAAACCCTTTCGCGAAGCCGCTTGGAATCCGCAAAGCTTCGAAAGGCCAACCCTTCCGCCCTTACTTATTGCTTTGTTTTCAGCCTCCAGCGGTGGCATCGCACGCCAAGACCTACGAAAAGAAGTTGCCTCTTTGGTGACCATCGCCAGACGATAGCTGTAAGGAGCGATGATCAGAATGCTACACCTGCAGGCTCTAGTACCTTGGAACATGTGTACAATGTATCAATCCCTTGCCATGTTTCAAACTCTGCAAGCTACAGAAATTGGAGGCACCAAGAAAATCAGGACAACATGCAACTGGTATGGTAACCTTGGACGTTGGAATGAACAGATCGCGACAGCGGGGTCCGTTGGTCTCCGTTGGTCCGCAGCGTTTGACCGAGAAGCTGTTTTGGTCTCCTTTGGGCTGAGAAGTTGATCAGCAACTCCATATCCCTAGGGCTCCTGGCCTACCTCCGTTTCGGTTCGATGGGCCAGGGGTGGGTGCCATGGGGGTCGAATACCACCGAACCTGAGGAGATGGGGCGTTCGGAGCCCTAGGGTATATGAGTGTGAATCAAAGTAGGGAGACCACCGGGAGACCTCCCAGTTACCTCCTGGAAGAGAGGAAACAAGTCAAAACCGATTGGTTGAAGAAAGGTCCCTCTTACCCATAAACGAATTTTGGACTGAATGTGATGCCTGAAGAACGCTCGGCCGGGGCTGCGGGCTCCAGATTTAACGACGCTACCCAGAAGCAATGGCCACTCACCGAGCAACGGTCTTTCAACACCCCTTTGTTGTGTTGGATTTTCATTAAGAGTCGATGTCAACTGCTGTATGCACGACACGATCTCGTGTGTCGAAAATGGCTGCATGGAGACACATGACATGCCTTGAAAAACGAGTCAAGGTACCACACAAGCAGACCAAGGTTGGAAGAGCACTGGCCCCTCTCTACAGAACAGAGTGATTCAGCCATGACTTGTATACATTGTTGCAGGCTGACAACTGATACTTGTGGTCCGTACCAGCATGCGAATTGGTCTCCAAACGTGCCACTCAGCTTGGGATGTGGGTCTATGCAGTGAGGTGTATTGCCTCATCTTCCTGTAGACATGCGTGGATCGCTTCAGTCTCCCGCGTCCCGCACCGAAGACCGCGCGAAGAAAGGGCTCACTGGGCTCAGCTCAAAAGGGCTCGGCGGTACGCACACGTGGCTCAAAAAGCGCAGCATGTGGAATCAACCTGTTTCTTGTGTAGCCTTTGGACCGACTGATCAGTAAGCAAAGACTCCTGTGGCGGCTGTAACGGTCTTTGGACTCTTTGGACAGAATCCGTTCTTGAAGCATCTCCATGGTTGGCACTTGCAGGTCGGCCAAACTGGAGCTCTGACACGTCAACAGGGGGCCTTTGTTTGTCATTGAGGCTGTAGTCAAAGCGAAAGGCCGACAAGTCAAAAAGGTGTCTTTCTAGGAAAGCCACGCATTAGAATTCAGCCATTGCATTGTTTCAGCGTATTGATGAAGACTCCTCTCGCAAGGATCTTAATGGGAAACAAGATGCACCTCGCAGTTTTGAACAATGAAAAGCGGGCTTTTGTTTGCCACTGAGGCTGCAGGCAAGGCTGCAGACCAACAAGTTGATACGTTACCATGCTGCTGTCGATTTGCATGCATTGTTCACACGGCCAATCAGCTGTTGAACAGCTTTGGGCTCATTAAGGATATGTTCTTTGTAACTGTGCCTTGCCACGGATGCTTTTGCAGCGCCAAGCAATACATGTGCAATAATTGTTCCATCTTTGTAGACAGAAGACTTCGCAAGCTGAGAACTCGAGCCATATTCGTTGCAAAGGCCAATCTGCGCGGGACCCGACCTCGAGCCTTGACCAATCTAGGGCGCGGCAAGAGACGAAGACGCGATGCATGTGCTGTCCAAAGGTGTCGAAGATCAGTTCGTGCCCCCGAATCAGCTCCGACCTTCCTTTCTTTGTGCGGTGTGTTGTGCGGTGAAACACTGCAATGAAGTCTGAATGTATCGGTGACATGGCAACGTGTTGATTCTGTTGACGCCTAGAAGGGGAGTTGGACGGTGCGAGGAGGGCGCTGCAAGCAGCCTTGGATGTGGCATTGATTTCTTAGCCTTCCCAAGTGTCTTCCTAGGGGCGGCATACTCATGCATGATGCATTTCAAAGTGGCTTAAGGCTTCGAGTGCGAAAAATTAGACATGCACTATCAGATCTATCAGGCACTCACACATTTTTGAAAGAATCCTCAATTTTTGGAAAACATTCTAGAGCCTAAGCCTTTGGGCCTAAACTTTAGGCTCGAGACCTAAAGCGTGCAGCCTTTTGGTCGCATCAGTCTTTCTTTGAAGGAAGATATGCGCGAAAGCTTGCGAAAGAGGTCTCCGAGATGTCGCGAAAGGCAACGGCAAGAACAGACGCCGCAAGTGACTTTGGCGTTGTTGATATGCGACAAGCGTACATGTGTTCTCCCGGTGCCACCAGATGTGTGTGTGTGTGGGGACGTCCTACATGAAGCTTACTGTAGATTCGGCAAAGGCTTGACGGTGTGCATGAGCAGTCTCAACGCCAAAACAATGAGCATTCAAAAGCACATCCCCATACGAGCGACAATAGGCAAGGCGCCGAGGATCAGTTCCAATATGCATGTGCTACGTATCACATGGTGTTCTTGAAACAGGGTTTGAACTCCCTCGGGCAGAAACACCAACACTCAGGATTGGAATGCAGGAAGTACGTCCATGCATCTTGTAGTCCTATGTTGTTTGCCGCTGATTTGGACGTGATTTCAGATGTTTCTATCCAAAGACATCACCTAGGTCTAGCGCTGTTTCTATCGCCAAGGTCTCGTCACGTCCTATGTGTGTGATGTTTACTTTTCTTGTCACACAAATATGCAATTATATGCCCTCGCATGAGTCACATGAGATATACCTCTTGTCTACACATCGACGTCTCTATCCGGACGTTGTCCTTTTCCATTTTATCCCTATAGCTACTCGGGGTTGGTAGAGCAATTCTCAGTGTTGATTCAATAAACAGTGGATCATAGGCATGGGAATGGACTTCTCTCATCCTCCATGTGCCACGGCTTCGGGAGCCTTTTGAAGGACTTCCCTCGCTGTTTCGTGGGAGATGGTTGCGACTCTGCCTAGGTCCTTCAAGTTAGACTCAAGTTCTGGGCGATACTAGTGATACCAACTAGCACCGCCCAAGGGCGATTTCGCCTATGACCGCCCTTGAGATCCCAGGATTTGACCGCCCTATAGGCCGGTCATGAACTGAAGGCCTGAAGAGACGATTCAGATTCGATGTTGCAAAGGGTCAAGCAATGCACAGATTGGAAGGTCTTCACACCCGAGTCTTCAGCTGCAAACGTCCGCAGGGTTTGGGGGCCAATACATGGCTTTGCGAAAGCTTGCGCAGTCAGGCTTGGATGGAAGCACCATTCTTCTAAGCGCTTGGCTGCAGGATGCTTAGGAGGCTTCCGAAGTGAGAAGGTTTTGGATGGTTTTGGTAAGTCTTCCCAGCGACCGCCCAGAATGATGAAAGTTTGAGAGGTTTTTTCCCCCCATATTTGGACACCGACTGAAGGAGCTCAGGTTACATTGGTGCATCATTTGCCCCGACCAGAGGAGTTTGCTCCACAAAACCATTCCAATGATCTTCTTTGAAGGGGATCCCCGGTGCCTTCAGTGGTGCCTTGCCTTCCAATCGACTCAGAACAAGAAAAACAACTGCCAAGCACGACTGGTGGTCGACCAGACTGCTTGCCTCTCATCTCCGCGTCGCACGGACGGTGATCTCCGCGTCTCTCGTGGTTTCGATCGGCGTTGCTTGGTGGGTTCGCGGACACTCCCTTTGACCTTTGAACGTCCTTCATCCCGGGACTAGGAGAGGACACACCATCGATCAACTGGTTGGAACTCTTGGGGAGCTGATGTTTTCAAAGTACTCTGTTGCAGCAAGCTGCTGCATAGCCAAGCTCCACAGCTGCATGGTTGGGCGGAAAGGTCGGACGCACTGCACACGTTTGCCCGGATCCTTCTGCACACATAAGGCCAAAGCATATCGTCATGCTTCGGTGTTGTCTGAAAAACCGTCAAACCCTGGCAACACATCGCTAGACCGAAGCCTGTTTGGCCAGCTAGTGGTGTTGGGTAGTGGAGAAAAGAGTGTGTGTGAATATCAGCATTATATAACCATGGAGAGGTTTTAAGTCTTCTATTGAGGTGGTTGGAGAGAGAGAGAGAGAGAGAGAGAGAGGGCGAGGGCGAGGGCGAGAGCCAGAGCGAGAGGGAGTCAGGGAGGAAGGGAGGGAGTGAGTGAGATTGTGGCTGCGGCCAACCAATCAACCTTGAACAGACTTCTCTTGAGGTTAGAGAAAAGAGAGAGAAAGGGAGCGAGCAAGAAAGAAAGAGAGAGAGAGAGAGTCAGTCCGACAGGGAGGCAGACAAAGAAATAGACAGTCGAGTCAAGCAATCATTTTTGCCAAGGAGAGGAAGAGGGAGAGAGAGAGAGGGAGACAGAGAATGAGGGAGAGAAGTCATTTCAGCGGGTTCTCCGGAAGAATCAGATGAGCAAGCAGCTAGAGTAATAGCACTTAGTGATTGGAGTGAGCTTGGCATTGGATGGTCACAGTGCAGAGCTATGTTTGGAGAGCGTGGATAGGAAGAAGTGGACAGTGGAACACAGGAAAGATACTCAAGATTGATAAAGATAGCTTAGTTAAACTGGGAAAGCAATCGCGAACAGGTGGAGTTTCAGTGAGTTGTCTCTTTTAGGGTTTCGTTTGGGTACCGACATTTGTACCCACTCCGATCTGATTCGATCAAGTGCTTGTCTTGTTTCATTCTCAGTTTCGTTTTTTTCTGACATGTTTGGGATAGCCTGCTGGTTATAAGAGTCAAGCGACATGAAGGTAAAAACAAACTCTGTCCAACGCCCCCCCAAAAGGCACCCCACTTCATTAATTTGAGGAACCACCACTGGGAGTTCTTTTTTTTTTAAAGATTTGTTGGTGAAACCCTTCTCAGGTGTGAATTGTTACGCCCATAGCCAAAAATAATTTCCTTTTCAGATGCTCCAATGGAGCTGAGTACGTACTTCCGAGACTGGTCTGATGGTCTTAAAGGGGGCCAAAAGGACCTTTGATTCCGATCCTGGACCCTTAGGGACAGCTCACACGCGGCGCGACGCGACGCGCCGGATTTCATCAAGATTCCTTTTTGGGAAAACCGGTCAAGATTCGCAGGTTTTATCGGACTCCCAGGTCTTTTGGGTCATATGTTTTTGTCTCATGCGGAAAAGAGTGAGTGCTGATGTGATTAAACTCAATTTGTTCAAGATAGTTCAAGCTTTGCCAGAACATTTTCTGTTAAACGTTTTGATTCATGTTGAATCGTCCACAGATGTTCCCAAACGACCAACACGTAACCAAAAAAGTTTTGTATGTTGTATTTGACTAAATAGCCAGGAAATGCCATTCAATGAATTTGTGCAGTGATATTTTTTTCTAAGTTCAATCTGACTATGTACACTTCAGGTCCCAGTTGGGTCACTGGTTCCCTCTGAAAAGGTGATTGTATAGTATATATATAGTTGTTTTTCTTTTTTTTGTTAAACAGAGGTGACTTTAATGCACCTTTTACCAAAGAAACATAACCACAGGTTTGCACTTCATTTTGTATGCAGAGTGTCAGATTTATTCTAAGGGGAGGTGTGAGAGTCAGCACAGCATATCAAGGATGTTCAAGTCGTTGGATTTGCCGCTCGTTTTTGAGGTCCTAAGACTTAAACTTCAGATTCCGCAGAAAATGATCACTGCAAGCGCTGAGGCCTGCCTGGAAGGCTCTAAATAGACACCTCAAGCAGGGGCCTTGAATACCCTTAGACATCCTTAGACATCACGCTTTTCCGAATGTTTTGGAATTCTGATTTGGTTTGAAACCTCGAGAACTGTGACGAAACCCGTTGCCTTGACGTTGGAGTTGGAGGGAGGCAGAGAGAGAGAGGGAGGAAGGGAGAGGGAGATTGACGAGAAGAATGTAGTCCACCAAATAGACAAACGAAAGCAGCTAGATCATGACAAGTCTGGGTGCGAGAAGAAGCAGGTATCGTTGCTGATAGCAGTGGGGTTCAAGCAGCTCGGCTGCAGCTTTTATGGAAGCCAGATGTTCATTTTCCGAGTGGGCTGAATTACTTGAATTTTGTGGTCGCAAGTCTTCATTTTTGCTTGGCCTGAATTTACAAATTGATCCAAAGTGGTTTAATTCGAGTCAAATAGATACATGGTCAATCAGTCATCTATTGGATATATAATATTTTGCTACATGTTTTAGCTCAGTGTTTCCTCATCAATGGCAATGGCGAGACATCAACGCAGGTCAAACGCATTCATCGCGATTGATATGCGCCTGGTTGTGCGTGTCCTCATGGACAAACTGGCCTGAAGCAGACCATCACCACGGACGTGAACAGGACCAGTTGGTGAGAGAAGTCGACGAAGTGATTTCCTTCTTCTGCACGGGCCAAAGGCGTGAATTCGCAGAAGTGCTCGAAGTGAAGGAAGTGCAGCAAGTTGCCCCGATTCATTCTGAACCCATAGGGTCCAGGTACCTCCTGAGATGGTCTTGGAGGTGAAAGTACTTCCAGAGAGGGGGTCAAAGGACATCCGATTCGGATGGTCCTGGACCCTCTGTGGGGAAGGAAAAAACGTCGGTCTTCGTGGGTTCACCGTGGTGTCAGCAAAACAAACCTGTTCATGCCATCGCAGCATAACCTGCCAGGTGCTGCGTGAAAGGTAAGTTTCTGATACTGAAAATGAAGCCCCCAGGTGTGCCCCAGGTGTGCACATCACACCGAGAGCCTCTGCCGGTTCGTTCTGCCGTTGACTTCGTCCGTGCCGTGTTCGGCCGAACACGGGTTTTTGGGGCACAAGAAATCGACTCAGAATGTTCTCAGAAGGTGAGTCGATATTGTTAGTTTACCCATGTTTACCCAGACGCGACCCTGGACCCGAATCCTCTGGAGAGGTCTGGGGTCTCAAATCCGGTTTTGAGGGAGCAAGGGCTGTTCGGAGTGTCTGTGTAATACTCCATGAGGTATCTGCAAAGAGTTCAAATTAGCGCTCAGTTCAGGTCGAATTGAAGCAAGACGAGGTCTTGTTGGGCGTTTATAAACGCGTGTGTTCAGAATGATCTCCCAGACTTGGTGCATGACTCCATGATGATGCACTGCACGGGGTCAGGTAGGTCCATCTCGATGTGGCAGAACCGCTCTGACCGACCTCTGCAGGGTCGCTCCGACCTCTGCAGGGTCGGACCGACGAAACGGCGCGCTTGGCGGAGGTCCCAGCCATGGGTCCAAGGCGCCCGGCAACGAAGGGGTCGAAGGAACACTGAGCCAGAGTTTTCCGACCACTGCGAGGTCATGGGACCTCAACTGGGTCATGGGACCCAGTCACCCGTCCATCCGTGCCGTCTTCGATCGGCTCAGTGCACTGACCACGCGCCGGAGGAGTGACGGAGTGACGGTCTTACGCAACAAGTTGCAACGGAGCCCCCTTCGTTGGCTCCAAAAAGTAGGCGTTTGGACCAGGGTATAGGAAGTCATGGAAGCGGTGTCCATCGAAAAACCTGCCTCAGGAATCACGCAGACTCTGGTCCTGAATCAGCATGGAGTGAAATGTCCTGACGGATTTCTATAAATGTTAAACAAACCAGGTGAACAACCAGAAAGAGTATCTTGAATAGGTCGGGCTAAAGTTTCTAAAGCCCCAGGCCAACATGACCATTTTCTACAGGTCAAGGACCATTCTACTGGGTCCGGTCGTAAACCAAAACAATAGTCCATGTGGTCCTTGGAGGAGTCGTTGCAGTGTTTGTCCGTTTGAAGAGGCCCTTCTTCGGAGGAGTCATGCACGGTGACCCCTCAAGCTAGGGATTTGTTGGAGGTTTGCTTTTGTGCGGCAAGTATCATCGATCTATTTGTTTGGTGGACAGGCCTGCACTGCCTTACACACTCGTGTGTGGTGGACAGACCTGCGAAAGGGCTATGGTTTCCAAGTCCAGTCACATCGAATGAGCAGAAAGCATACAGTTTTTAGTTTGCTGTCTCCAAGATCCTATAGCAGAAAAGTGTTTTGCTAACCTTGGAGCATTGCTTTGAAGCCAGCTTGATTGCAGGCTGGAGTTAGGGACGCACCTGGTTTGGTTCGGACTTGGTTTCGAGCAGAATAGATTCAGACTTACAGTATGTTCAACCTAAAAATCCAGTTCCCTTCCAGTAGCTCCGCAAGTACTGCCATGCAACTTGTAGGTAGGAGACCAAGTTGCTGTCATTCCTGATGCCTGATCAGTTGCCTAAAGCTCCGCGGAGACAGTTTGAACACATTCCTGCTGCAAATTGTTACAACTAGATGCAAACGATAAGATCAGATGCCAAATCGACATCAACACATCATGATGGATATTCCCTTTGTTGGGGTCTGACAGGAACGTCGTTCGACGAACATCCAAAGCTACTCTAAGCCTGTACCCAACACTATTGTTTGTGGTGCAGCATCCAAATTCCCTCACAAACACATCAAGCGCACCATCTGTCATAGAGTACACTCTGGCAGCAGGTGCAGCCGCACCGGTGGCAGGCACCGTGCTTTTTCTTCCTCGCGTGGGCCACCGGCAGCTCTTCCATCCCCGTCGTCCTCGTCGGTCCGTTGGTCCGTTTGAGTTAGGCCCTGGAGGCGAGACCCGCATGACGCCACGTGACGCCACGTCCTTCCCGGCAGAGAGGTGGAGTCCCCTGACGGAGATGGCCTGGGTCCCAGTGGCAGAACTGGGCGCCCAGTTCAGGTTCAGACCTCTCAGATGGTTGTCATCTTGAAGGAAAAGCAGGAGAACGAGGATCCACGTCAGACCTGTGGAAAGACCGGTGAGAAGGTGAAGCTGGAGAATGATCAGCCTTTGACCCAAAGGGGCCCCAGATCTTACAACACCATGGTGAGGAGGTGTTTTGCGTCCGGATCTAGAGTTTCTTTACACATATTTGGACCAACTCATGTCACTCCCAGACGCTCCATGTCTGTCATATATGCCTACATTGACCCCTCAAACCACCCCAATGTAGGTAAATATGCCATACATGGAGTGTCTGGGACTGTCACTGTCACTTCATGTCATTCCGTGTTTTTGCGTGACGAACTCGTCGCTTGTCGTCGCTTCAATCCTTGCTCTCCCAGTGCCTCGGGGTGGAACGACGATGATCGAGCCACGAAGACTGCGCTGAGCTCAGTTCTGAGCGCTGAGCAGTCGTGGCAGTCGTGTTTTTCGCTCCAGTTCGGCGGCTTTTGTTTGCCCCAAATGATCTTCTACGGATTGATCTGGTCCAAAGTGGGGGGCCCGACCACGGCCAGCGAGGCGTTTAGAAGGTCATGCTGGTTGGTCACGGGCTCCAGGCTCTGACCCACAGCCAGATGGGTGAAACGGAACCCTAGCTGAGCCATGTGGAGTGACTCGTCTTTAAAAAAGGGTAGCAGGTTCTTTCAGAGGCCAAAGGGCTGAGTGCGAGGTCAACAGGCCCAGAGCGCCCAAGGATCTCCAACTTGGGGTTGCAACACCCTAGGGATCCAGCCGTACCTTCTCAGAAGGTACGACTGGACCACTTGGATCCCTAGGGACAGTTCTAAGATCTGCAGTGTTTCTAGTCCATTTTGTATCCACACGACGCTTGCATGTGTTCAATCCACACCACGCTTGCCAAATCCTGCAGATAAGTCGCAGCCAACACGGTCAGTTTGTCCGATTGGGATGAGGCCTGCGCTGCCCTACAGCATCTTTCGGGAGCACATGTGTGCTTGTCCATTCGTCTGACTCAACAGTCGCAGAAAAGTGTTTCTGGCACCACTAACACCGCGGGTATAATGTTACTTAAGACTCAAAGTTTGCCTTGACCTTGGAGCATTGCTTTGAAGCCAGCTTGGTTGCGGGCTGTTGACACAGCAGAGTTAGGCAAGCACCTGGTTTGGTTCGGACGCACACGTCCAATGCTTCTTGGTTTTGAGCAGAATGGATTCATGCGTAGAGTATGTTCAACCTGAGGGCCTTACAGTCCGGTTTCCTTCCAGTAGCTCCGCAAGTACTGCCAACTTATATAGGTAGGAGACCAAGTTGCTGTCATTGCTGATGTTTGATCAGTTGCCTAAAGCTCCGCTGAGACGAACTCATTCCTACAATTTGAACGCCTCGCTGTCCGATGTGAACGATCCAATTTGAGGTGCCTAAAGCCGGACGACATCCACGACAACATCATGGATATTCCCTTTGTTGGTGTCCTGACGACATCGGATGAACACCCAACGGTGACCGCCACATCTGCTTCGTCCAGGTCGAGACCGTCGAGACTTCGTCGAGTCCGGTTTGGACGAGACCTGAAGGTCGAGTTGTGGAACTTCGACATGCAGGTCGCTTGCCAACAGAGATGTCAACGGAGGGTGTCGGAGCCAACCACGCCGGTCTCTCTATTGTGCACGTCCAAACGAAGGGTGTTCTGCACCAAACCACGCCGGTCTCTCTTGCACCAAAACACCGGTCCAGACACTTCCACTCGAGCTCTGGTCGGCGTGACGCCGTGACGCCTGGCCATTCGATCGCATGCTTTCACTTGATCCACGTGCGTCAAAGCGTCGCGTCCATCCTGAGGGAAGCGGTTTCGGCTGGCAGGTCTGACAGAGAGGTGATGGCGGATGTGATGGCGGTGTCCATGATGTCGATACCCTGCCAGGCAGGCAGCTGGCTCCCATATCGTCAGGTGACCGGTGGAACTAGGCCCCTTGGCACCCACCGTGCTCCAATCGAACCGAACCGAAACGGAGGGGGCGGAGGGGACAGGAGCCTTATAGGGACAGAAAGACCCAGAGATCCCCTGCCCAAGCCTGGCTGCGACTGACGGGTCGTGGCACGAAGATCTGGTCATCTGAAGGCCATACGAAATCATGTACGGCATCTCTTTTAATTCCCCAAACGCCACTCATGTCTTGTGTGCCTCGACAACTCGCGGGAGCAGAAGCCGTTTAGCCGTTTCCATGGCTGAGACCTGGACCTGAACAGCGGAAACATGACCTGAACCCTATGTTTAGGTACTTTGCTCAAACCGAGTCGACTCCCAGGGTCAAACCCTAAACAGGTCGCTTCCGGTTCCGGACGTCGCTTCCATCTTCCAGACTTCAACTTCGCCTCTCCAGCGATCCGTTCTTCGAACCTCTCGGAAGGTCCAGTGCCCTCGACCTCCCCGACCTCGGGGTCGCACCGGTCGAGCTCCACCCGGTGGAGCTCAACGGCATGAGTTCAGGTGGTTCGACCGCAAACATTCATCCAAGTAATCCAAGGTTGGAGGCCATCGCTACTAGGCTAGAGGCCATTCCCTATTTTTGGGGATATTATAAAGGGCCTAGTATGGCCCTCCAATATCAGGACTGGGCAGTGCGCCTAGTGTCGTTTGACCAGTTCGACCGGTTGAACTGTGGGGCTGGTGACTGCTTCAACCCCCCGTTGCTAAGTCTTATCGTAACCGTCACCCCGCACTGACTGGCTCAACTCAGACATGGATGGATATTCCAGTCACCACCCCTTAGTATGTCCGATAAAGTGCGGAAGGCACTATGTTTCTTGTAGCAAGATGCCCTAAACTTATCAAATATCTACAGTGACTGATGCCCTGTACTTGGCCTGCGCGGCTTGGAGCACCAGTCGCTGGAGGTTAACGGCATGCAGCTGTCACACCGGCAACGCCGGCAGAGCACATCACAGGTCTGCGAGCACATGAACCAGGGCAGATGATCGTGAAGAACAGACTCCTTGGCCACTTAAGAAGTCCTTCGCTTAAGGAGTGGTTGCTTGGATCAGTGCATGCCATGATTAGGTTGCGATTCGTTTGTCCTTTGCATTTCTACCCAGGAAGTACGTGGATCACATGGCCAACCCTTTTTCAGGGATTGAGGACACCACATCTTTCGCAGGTTAGCTTCATCTTAAAGCCACCGGATTGGCGCTCCAATGCAGTGATGGCACGTTGAGTTGTTGCTTGTTGGTTCTTGGGCCAGCCTGCGTTCCCATCATAGACCATGATTGCACTATCTAGGCCTGGCATGGACTCTGGCAACGTGTGAGTTTCAGCCACGAGAACTTGCCACTTTTCACTTTTTGTTGAGGTATTGCTGTTGAAGCCAAGTCCTCATCTAGACTGCAACTGTATTGCTATGTATACTTTCCCAAGAAAATGGTGAAGCATTTCTGGATAGAGACATGTTCCAAACCATGTTTCTCAAACAGGGAAGTGTAACTAAGTTTGGAATATGTCCTAAGTTTGGAAAGGTAACCAAGTTTCTGTACAATGGTTTTTTGAACAGGGAAGTGTAACTAAGTTTGAACAGTTCTGACTGGCTGCACCAGCGGTTAGGCCATGAGGCCATGGAGACGGCAGACCACGAAGTCTTTGGTGTTGCCCAGCGTGGTGTCCAGCATGAAGAGTTCCCAAGTGAGGAGAGAGCAAAGTGCTTGTGTCTCCCAGCGTCATCACTGTAGAAGATTAAGGAAGCATTCTCAATTTGACATTAAGTTCAAGCTATCTAGGCTTCAAGTTGAAAGTCATTGCTGGCCAGGTTTCCACTTCAGAGCCCCAGCAGAAGTGGTCTGAAAGTGAAAGGGTCGAAGCTGGAGCCCGACCGGTCCGACTGGTCGCGACTAGCTTGACCATGACCCGTCCAGCGGTCGGTCTCCTGGTACCATAGATGAGGGAAGTCTCCGAAGTCTGCGTAAGGAACCAATCACAGCATGCCGCGCGCAGTGAAGTCGAACGGAACGTAGCAAGAAGTGAAGCGAACCGAACGGAACCCGAACTTGCATCGCGTTTTGAGGAACAGGTGCAGAAGACGAACCGAACGTAGCAACGATCGCTACGAAGTAACATGTATAGTCCCCTGGCTCCAGCCATCTCACCGGCGCTTAGACCACGGTGTAGCTGGTGATGTTCCCTTGGCTCGGCCGTGCGCAGTGTAGCTGGTGGGGAATCTCAGCTCATTTTACCTTTCAGCCGAGTCAACTGAAGTGCTTAGAACACTTCCCCACGTCCGGATCAGAGTCAATATGGCGCTTTGTTGGCCAAATTTCTGCACGTGCAGTGTCTTCCAAAAGCCCTCTCAAACCAGCGGTTTCAGTGCTTGTACCATCTTCTGCCTACAAGTGAACCCTTCAAACCCGGAACAAGCTCGATCGCAAACTAAAGGTCAACATCTCCGCCTTATGACTCGGAATTTGTTTCTTTCATAGATCAGGACCAATGTTTCTGACCCTCCGACCGATCAAGGCAAACATTGCGAAACATATGGCATATGGGCATTAATTTGTGTTGCACGCTTCACCAATCTACAAGAACCCCACGACAAATTGATGCTGTTGCGGTGGACGCATGATGTCGGAAGTCCAACAAGAGGAGAAAGTCTGAGCAAACTCCTATTGCAACTGGACTCGACATGAACGGTCAGATCGAACGCTGAAGAGACATCAACCGATCCTGCTTCCATTGGAACTTCCTTTGCGCATAGTTTAATTTGTCTTTTTTCATGCAGATCATTTGAGACATGTCCAGCGAAGCAAGGCTGGCATGCTTTCCCTACACCTTCGTTCATGGTGGACATCGAGTGTATATCGGCAATTGATCACTGCCTTCAATTCCAACCAAACAAGGGCAAAGCGCGAAGGTTCAGTCTCCACATGAGCAGCGGCCAAAACTTCCCAAGTAACAAGAGAGGTTAATGCATCATGCCTTCACAAAAGCAAAACATGCAGTCGCAAAAGATGCGCAAAAGATTGCGCGAACTTTTCATTGGCGAAAGCTTGCGAAAGCTCCGGAAGGCTTGCGAAAGTTTGCAAAATCAGTTCTGTTCGCAAAAGCTTGCGAATGTGTTTTTGCAAAGAATGCTGCGCGCGAAAGCCAAAACGCAAGCCGTAAACGTTTTGCGAAAGGAACTTGTGAAAGAAG